>JAKMXF010000304.1:344321-473772 GCA_024704765.1 Oopsacas minuta
GACAATCAAGTTAGGCTTGTAATCTGATATTAGGCTTAGAGCTGTATTAACTAGAATATGAATTCGATACATTAGTCTCATTACTTATTGAACAACCCTTGTATATATTCTAAATTGGCTACATTATTGTATTGTATATCATTTCCCATTTGTGTAATGAATTTTTTTGCTTCCATAATTCCGTATTTGTTCATACTGAATTTAAAAACTAAATAATGTCATCCTATCTAAATTCAGGACCAGGGACTGTGAAGTAACTTGATATATTCATTTGGGCGATTCTATTAGTTTTGCTGATATCATAAAGGTACACATTGACCCTAATAATTGTTTTGTTCTAATGTAGTACAATGGAAGCCGCTTAATCGAGACTCGGATAATTGGGATGACCGCTTAAACGGGGCAAAGGTTTGGGAAAATATTTTCTACATAGAAAAATCGTCGGATAATTGGGACATCGAATAGGTTAATCAGGATTTTTTATCCCGATTAAATGAATATGAAAGTATTCTTCGTTTAATTCGGATTTCATCCCAATTAAACAATTGTATATTTATTCAGAATCATTGTAATATGCTCTGTTCGTAATAGCAGGAAATTTGATATTTTACAACCATAACAATACAACGGCGATTCGATTACAATTTACAAACCAAGGTTATTAACTTTGCAGACTCCCTATATAATCAGGATTTAGTAGTAGTGTATTAAAATATTTCAGGTTATGATCTGAGACCATGAAAACTAGTTTTGAATACTTAAATATATCATAATCAGTTAATCGGGACAATCATTAACTCCTGAGCTGCCTCGATTAAGCAACTTCTGCTATACTACACAAAAACCACGTCCCAAAAATTTCCGGGCGAAATGCATATAACAAAAGTACACAAAACAGGCTCGTATAGATTCGACATTACATTTATTGGAACTTTTGTATTTTTACTTGTTAAGCCCAAGTTTTTAAAAGGTAACGCATCCCAGCTTCGATTTTATTCGGAGAACTTTATAAAATTACTAGTAAAGCTTTTTGATTCATCTCCACATAGATTAGTAAGGTTAATGTGTTCGTGAGTGAAAAATCAACAGGAGATACGGGATTTTCTGAAATCATTCGTCATCCAACCAGAGAATCTATTGAATTTGTTTCCAAACATGACACAGATAGGAGCATGATTCAGCGCCATCTGGAACCAATCATATTTATTTACAGTAAAACCTCCGAGATCCGGATTTCTGAGATCCGGACACCTCCCTAGACCGGACATGATTTTCTACGAAATAATATTATCAGTGAAAATATTCAGCACGAATCGTACAAATAAAATAAAAGAAATAACTATAAAAAGGCAATAATGATGTTTGTTTAGTAGTTTTTACTCGTTTTTCAGCAGCCCTGTTTCTCCATTCTTTACTAGAAGCAAATGTTCTATCCGGGTATCCCCTTGGGACTCAAGTCATTCTAACACGGTTTCTAGGTATTCACATGCTTCTGCTGTGGTTACACAAGGTCTAGGATCAGTAGTGTCTTCTTTAAAGTCAGGATTCGTAGCTAAAACTTCTGAGATAATTTCTTCATCGTCTAAAAGTTAGTATCCTGCATCGTCATCTTCATCAAGCCACTTATGTGGTTGCTGCCAATTTTCATCAATCTCTAAAGAGCCATTTCCAAAAATAAATCTGTAAACTCTCCCTATTCATTATTTGATGAGGATGTGCTATCTACTACCTCTAAAGAGCAATTGGAAATTGGAAGTAATTTATTTCAATCTGATTATGGGTGAAAAATAAATGGATAATGTCCGGATCTCAGAGAGTAGAAATTTTGTAGGCTTGACCGTTTTGTATTTGATACTAAATGAAAATCCGAGATCCGGATTATTCTGAGATTCGGACGGGACTGTCCGGATCTCGGAGGTTCTACTGTAGTTCAAAATAATGGCGCCCTGGAGCACAAAACGAAACAGCGCCTGAAATATGGCGAATACAGTATTTAGAATAATCAAGGTTACAATCGAATAGTTTCATATTCGGTTCAACCGAATATTATTTGGCAAATAGTTCAATATTCGATTACCAACCGAATATCAGTATTCTGTATTCGGTTGACCCAAATCGAAAATTATCAGTAGTATTCGGTTGATTTAGCCGAATATTATCAGTTTTCGGTTAGGCTACTATTCATGAATACTAATATTAGGCTGGAGCGGTTTCAACATTGTGTAATTTTATTCGTCTTAAATTTTACTCATTATTTACTACCAGTAGTATTTTTCCATAAGTGGTAGGCATAACTAGATATATTATGAGTGAGAAAACATAGGATGAACTACACTTATCGAACTTGAACTTCCCTGCAAACGAACACGCACAGATGAGATAAGCCTTTCCGAGCTCTTGATTGACAGCATTCAATCAATCCCTGAATCAGAATATGCCAACTATACCTAAGTACGAATTAATATTGTTAGTCATTGAATTATACAATGTTCAGTTATATGCATGTAATTCTGTTTGATTGAAATTTACAAATAGGTGAGTTTGAAAACACTGAAATTCTCCCTCAAACAAAACTAATCCTGAAATGGATCTTCAAATATTTGATCTGTCCATTACTGACAGATATTTACATTCTCTCTTACATGAAATGGTCCTGTATTGCTCGTTTAATACCTTGTGCATCTATCAATGCAGCTTTTCTTGTTTGCCATAGTCAGATCTTGTATTTTGATATTGATTCTTGCGATTTCAAACTACAAATTATTTCTACAGATAATTACCGTTTAAATCTGAATTTATTCAAGAAATTCTCTCCCAATACGAAGTTAAAAACTCGTTCCCTGCTAGTCACCAAAGAAAACTCTTTATTTTGTACAGATTTTGAAATCAGTTCGAAACAACTTGGTAAATACTAAAAATTTCATAATACCTTTAACTTCCCCAACTTTCAAAACATTCAGTTGAGTTCTTATGAAGATCCAGTTCGAGCTCTATCAGCATCTTTCAGTGAAGTGCGCATTCTCTATAATATAGAGAAACATCTTTAGCTAAAGTAACCCCAAACTTTACTATCAAGGCATGTTTTGCTTATTATTCAGCACCAAAATGTTAAACTGGTGCTGAAAGTAATCAATAAATTGACTTTTGCAGCTTTGAAATTACGAAAGGAACTTCGTCAGCCAGAAACCAGGAACAATACACATGAGGTAGTTTGTATCCCCTTGAATATATTCGATACCAATACTCCATTTGACGGTCAACGTGTAAATGATGATATCTCTAGGCCTTTATTATTCCAAGACGGACGATTTTCCTTCTTACTTTGGTTTTAATTTGGTTCAAGGCTTGGTAAGGATTACCAGACGATAAAGGAAAAATTTAGTAACCAAACTTTTACCAGCATTGAATATTCTTGCACTGTCTTGCATGAGATTACTAACAATTTAACTCAGTTAAATCGATTAAGTATTTCTTGGGTTCCTTTTTAAAGACTCATCCGTTAGAACATTATTTTGGCTTAGTATATCATATAATATCGTGTTCAAATTATAAATTACTTATCTTCAGATTCTTGAAACTGACGCCTCCTAAAACTATCCAACATTTCAAGTTATTTGTGTCCAAACAATACTCTGGGTTTTTCACTTCAAACATTTATTGATTCATGCTCAACACCGTGTGATACTTATAATGATTGTGAAATAGATGTGCACCTACGTAGTCATGGATGAAATATAGGATTTAATTTCATTGAATGTAGTTTACTAATTCTGTCATTAGCTTCTATTACTGGATATTCAGTATATAAGCATTTGGGAAATATTCAGCCATGTCATAATTGCAATGAATTTTAACTACTGATAAGGACTTTATTTTCATGAAGATTCACAGTCTGAGGTTGCACTTATATGATTACCGACCGTGGGTCCTAATATTTCATCCTGAGGGTATACTTGACTCTATGATAACTTTATGAAAGACTATGGTTGCGATTGAAAAGAAAGAATTGATAACGATGTTCATACAAGGATTATCCAGAAATTTTCTTGTTCTAATTATATTGATATTCTTAGCTTACGCTAGTATGATTGGTGACATAAGTTGCATAATTTGTGGAATCTCACTTAGTACTAACCTAAAGAAAATTATATAAAAATAAGGGGAACATATTATATCTAAGTGTCCAATGAGTCTTTGTAGCATTCTTATGAGTGAATTTATCTATTTGTTCTTTTCTATACCTTTAGATATAAGAGCTAAGTTGTGTAATTTTTGAATATATTTGGATGGGGACAATTAGAGGAAGCGAAAGTGCTTTGTTTACATTATTTGTGAAATTATTTGATTTAGGAAACTCATCCTGTGTTTCTCTCTCAGCAAGAGAAGAAACGACATTCCCTACCATTTGTATTAGCTATACTATTAAAAAGAGGTAAGTATACCTTTGAGACCTTCTACATGTTCTACTGGCCCGATCCTTTTGAAATTTTACAGAGAAGCTTGACCATCGTGAACCAAAAATTCCTTAAGATTTTCGCAAACAATATTCGTAAAAGTTTGAAATTTTCCACAGCCAAATTCTCGAACTTTTTTGAGACATTGTCTGCCTATATTTCTAAAATTGTGTTTGAAATATGTTGCTGATCCCTTGTTGACAAAATGTCTAGTTGTCATGTCAGTGGGTTTGATGACAATCCTATCATGTGACATGAGACGAGCTTTGGAATTCTACGCTTTTCGAAATCCAATGTGAACCTGCTGAAGTAGATCTACTTAGTTACATAAAAACCGTTTATGCAGACCTTATCTTTAATTTTCCTTGGCTTGTCTTAGCTTTTCAACAATTAATTGAGTAAAAGGTGTAACCATTTGCATTCAACTGATATTTTTATTTAATGAAGATATGTGTATATTCCATGACAAACCCACATATTCTTTTTCAAAAAAATGTTAAAACACAAGTACATATGCGATGTTATCAAGTGTGTTGTTTGAAGTATCATCTATAGATGAAAGAAAGTATCTATTTCAAACAACTAAGCGAAAAATGCTTATTCAACGAAACGTCGATACATACATTCATAAATAAATACATACATACATACAAATATACAGATTAATTTGGTAGGCCATGCCCTATTGTATAATATTGTTTAACTAAGTGCAATAGGTGGGGTCACGGGCCCCATTAGAGGTGGGGCCCTGGGCTCTGCTACCTAATGAGGTGAACTTTGAGACGCCCCTTTTGATCCCTCGCTACCCTTGCTCAAGATCCCATATTCCCTACCACTGTACAGTCAGGGGACAAAAGTATTCGACCACACAAATATATTGTCACAAATTGTATACTCTTTCGCGCTCCTATATATTGTGTAGTCTATATTCGTAGCTGCAATCTAGTAATTTACATAGAATAACATATGTTTTTCGAGAATTTCAAAAAATATTTTCGATTTACACTTTTTGAAGGTGTTAATTATTAATAATTATTTGATAATTATTGATAATCAAATTATGTGGTAATTCAAAACCTATTAAGAATCTGTAATTTCTGACCTGATATTTGAATTCTACGTAGGCGAATTACCCTAGATTCAAATTTCCAATGAGATTGAACAATTTTTACCAAAGTTATAGAAGATTTCAATTTGTGCCACCTTTTGCCCAAGGTGGCACAAGTGGTCGTTACCCAGAGGTTATTNGTATCTATTTCAAACAACTAAGCGAAAAATGCTTATTCAACGAAACGTCGATACATACATTCATAAATAAATACATACATACATACAAATATACAGATTAATTTGGTAGGCCATGCCCTATTGTATAATATTGTTTAACTAAGTGCAATAGGTGGGGTCACGGGCCCCATTAGAGGTGGGGCCCTGGGCTCTGCTACCTAATGAGGTGAACTTTGAGACGCCCCTTTTGATCCCTCGCTACCCTTGCTCAAGATCCCATATTCCCTACCACTGTATATGTGCTTGCTACATGTCCTGCTGCTTAGTAATTGGCGAAAATTCTTTAATTATTTGATTTGTTTTACTGCTAGCAATATGGAGACAAGAATGACCCATACTTTTGAAACTGATATCCAAAGCTCTGATACCCAGTCACTTCTACCAAATATTCAACAATCAGATATGCTTTCTCTACGAACAAGTTATGTGCACGATTCCTCGAGCTCTTCTACTAACTCTAACTACAAAATCCTAGTCCCTTCTGCTAAATTTATCAGCAGAAGAAGTCTTAAGAAGACGAAACAAGTACCTGAACTACCTGAGGTGAGAAGTTTATATAGGAAAATCTCGAAAAATATATTTTCGAAATTTTCAAAATTTGTAAATGCTTGAAAAAATATGTTATTTTACATCATTTTCATCATTTTTCATAAACCTTGCATAATTAGCCAATGTATGTCCTTAACACCTCGTCATATTTGGAAAAAATTGAAAATCTCAGAGTTCTTCAAATTTCACCATGGAAATGCGGTATATTATGTAGTAATTATTGAGAAATCACTTTATGCACCAGCTTTTTCGTAATTTATCCGTTGTCTAACAATCCAGCAGCTCTGAGGTACTAAAGTGAGGATTTATTGTCATTACGTCATTTTAATGTCATATTTGAAGCTTTATTTAGCTCCTTGGTCTATAGAAATAAAGTCGTCTTGTACAAATATATGGAGTTACAAATTTCTAACACTTCAACCTTTACTGACAGGGTAAAACGGCATTAAATTCAAATAATAGTGATACATACAATTTGCTCGCCGACATGGTACCAATCGGCTCATTTTGTGGCCATTTATTTGCCAATCGATGTCTATTTATCTCATGGTCCTTTGGTAGACATGTTTCGAATAGAACCTTGAATCACTGTTTCGTATGTATGACTATCTCGGAACAGGAGTTTGGGATTCTATCATTGTTTCTATTTGCATCAATCTTTGAATTGAGTTTTCTTAAGTTTATATTTCCCTGAATCCTCGAATTTAGTACCCTTTGCCTTTCACAACTGTATTATGCAGTGACCTAAAAATTGGACGATCTTTGTACAATATATGTTTGAAATTTTGGTTACCTCACTTTGTCAAATTCATAATCACTCCTCAATAATTTAGGCACATTACTTAAGAAATTTCCCCTAATTCATATATATATATACTAATTACAATTTGTAGAACGACAAATTATTCACCATATATCCTAAAAAACGGGAATGTGGCAATATTTTTGTCTTGTAAGCACTTCTTTGGCAAAAATACCATTATTTGATGTCTCATATATCGTTAAAAATTATATCTTTCATTCCAAAGTGGATACTTATTAGAAATGATCCTTAAATACTTCTATACAAATATGAAAAATTTTACTGCAAAAGTTTGTTCTTTCTTAAGTTACAGTAGAGACCAGGGATGTCACAGTTTTATGAATATCCTATTATGACTCGATAATCTTTAAAGATATTGATAAATCACTATCGCCATTTAATACTGCGTATATATTTTGTAGCGATGGAATTATGCGAAAAATAAGAGTTTGCCAGCAAATCCTCTTACTAGCATGGCATCCGAATGTAATTCAGTATGAATATCATTTGATATTCTCTAAACTGACTTGCGAATATTTGTGTAATCGGAGATGAAGTTGATTATAGGCCACATTTATTTTTCACAAACGCAAATTAATGTAGTTAGTGTACAGTGCAACCTCTAGAAGCGGGGCAGTTTTGGCTCACCTTCCTTCACTTCCATGGGAACCACCCTCTCTTACTGAAAGCCAGATTTGTTTTCCCGAAATCCTGGGCACTTTCAATCATTTCTGAAATATCTTGGACATTCCTGGAACGTGATGTTTTGAATACTGTCTTCTGCAGTGCTGCCAAGTTAATTCAGAAAATTTACGGATATTGAGGGAAAAATACTTAGAAACAAAATTTTTTTGCGGGGTATTTTAACATCCCTTAATGACCTCCAACATGTCTTAATTTGCTTTTACAATGCCATTAGCTAACAACTTTTTATTAATATTCGTTATTAAATGTGGTTATATGGATGCTTTCTTGTTGCAAACATTAATCTAAATTTGTATCAGCATGCAACAAACTATCAAAGTAGTATTTTATTTGATCGTACATACTTTTAGAAAATTTCTCTTATATTTCCTAGGTGGGTACAAATGTTGAGTAATTTTGAATATTGACCTTCATCGTTAACAAAAGTATTGCATGTACATGGAATTCGCTAGAAATATGTATAGTTATGTCTTCATACGTTGATACGTAGATAGTAGTCAAATTTACATAGTCTACGTATATTTACGGAGACTTGGTAGCACTGGTCTTCTGAGAGTGAGAGGTTGTTACCCATTCTGACTCTAATATTATAATCGAAAGCATTTGTTCTATCATCTAAATATCTGGGATGGGAGATTTAATCCAGCTACCCCTGAAAATGTGTTGAAACAACCTGCCAGAGAAGCACGGCTCTCTGAAATTACAATCTCAAGTAAAGAAAGTACGGACCCTGTGAAATTTACATCTTGGCACAGAATTTTATTTAGATTTCGAAATTGTTTTGAAAATACAGTAAAACCTCCAAAAGGTGAACACCCTACGGACCAGCAAAATGTTCACTTTTGAGACGTGTTCACTTTTCATGATTTATCATAAATTGTATTTCAGACAACAATGGTAGTAAAATGTGTGAAAACATTCTACTTGCAAATAAGTTGTCTCTTTTGCCCATTGTATGAGGAAGCCTCTTATATTGTGAAGCCACATCATCAAACATCCCTGCTTTCACAACTAGTGTGATAACAAAGCTGACTGCCTATTCAGAAATCTGGCAAAAAAAATAGATGTTCACTTTTAAGAGGTCATATCCTATGCAATTTAGACATTTTGGGACCAAATTAAGTGTTTAATTTCACTTTTCACAGGTAATCACATTCTAAAGGGTGACTACTATGTAATACAATGGGAAATAATTTGGGACCAAGTGAAGTGTTCATATTTTGGAGGTGTTCACTTTTGGAGGTTTTACTGTGATATTTCTATCACAAACTATTTGCAAGTGTGATTTTAATATTTGGTGTTATATTTAACTTTTCTGTCAATCTTTAGTTCCGATTTAGCAGCTTTGAATTTAAACCTTTCATTATAATGAGATAGTGTTTTTATTCAATGATTTAATTCTATACGGTAATAGGACGTGGTATTAGTCAATATTTGCAACAAGAGATAATTATTAACCAATTACTACAATAATTGATGCACAACATGACTATTTGTGGTCAATACCAAATATTTACTATGAATACGCAAAACATAAGCTAACATAAGCTAACATAGAACATTAATACTCTTAGCAATAACGTAAACATATTTCAATTAATTATGGATGCGCATGATCCAGCTAGATTTAAGGTTTTGGTCGTTAGTACTGTGTCCAAATTCGTAATATTTAGCTCACTTCGCATCAGTTATTCAAGGAGCCAGCTGATGAGTTAACAAAAGTAGGTGAACAATACACGAAAGTATTTGAACCCTAACTAGTGATACCATCAGTAGTTACTCCACTCAGTTTTCCCCATGCACCACCTGATCCTATGTTTTCAAGCCCTTTGATTGTTTCCGCTGCAATATCCGCTCCTGTTGTGGTACTCACCATCGACCGCATTTCTACTAATTCTTTTGTAATTGCAAAGTCATCTTTTACTCCACGAACAAAGATCAAAAGCTGCGATGTATCGGAGATATCCATGCTCTCATCAAGAGCAAGAGAAAAATACTCGAACGTCTTGCAGACTATTTTCAGTTGTTCTCTACTATCACCTGCCATGTCTACAATTTTCCAAGTGACTGTTTGGCGGGACAAACTGACATCTTCGAACTTCTGCTTTTCCTTCAGGCAAAGTTCCATTGCACATGCTACCATACATTCTTTGACAACTCGCCATCTGTAATGGTTTACAGTATTCGACGATCTTCTATGATACAATGTAACTGGAAAGCATAGCTTTTCTTTGTCAATTGTAGCCTTAAAAAGTGAATCCTGTTGAAGTTTCAGTCCCTCATTAGTTTATCGAGTCTTTGTTTCCTGGCCTCATAATAAAGTTCTTCAAATTCATCTTTATGCCCTGTGTCCTAGTCTCTGAATACATTACTGACTTTGATTAGATTTGCACTCTGATTACAGATAAGACCGATCGGTTTCCTTTCTCTTCTATGAAAAAGTAATGTAAAGTCCACTCTTGTTTAAAATTTCTGCCTTCATCAGTAACCTTCCTTTTCTTTATGGGCCTTGATGCCATTCAATAAGAAATAAGTAAGAAAATACATAAATACTAATAAGTAAGCATTATGTTCACTATTCTGGAACGAAACCCTGTTTTATACCCAGAATTACGGACATACCTCATTTACGGAACTTTCCATTTGGTTCAGTAAATTTGGTATGTCCAGAATTACGATCATATTGCTAATAAGGTATCCTTGCTAATAACATCATATCCTTGTAGGATTTCAAATTTTTAAAGAATGACAGATGGTATAATATTACTAAAATGGCAAATAATATCAATCTAGATCCAATGGCATAAATGTAGATTTTGGATCTGGGTTGTTATCATTTGTCACTAGTTTTATTTATCATATACATATTAATCGAGTTTTAATAAGATGTTTCTTCAAAATTTAATATCAAAATAGGATGTTATTAGCAACATGATCATAATTCTGAGGTTCCATTGTACATAATACTCATTCCACCTTGAGGCTCTGCGGGCCACACTAAGGTAAATTGTGGGGCGCAAGTTGGCCACCCCTAATCTACAACGATCAATGTAAACTCAGCTTTGATTATGGGCGAAATTTCTCAAACTTGTACTCAGCTTAGGGAATGAGAATTTTGTAGATAAGGTTATATATCTTTGAGTTACAAAGTTTCTGAAATTCTTATAACTTTCAGCGGACTTTTAATTATAATCAGATAAGCAATTTTCTGAAAAAATATGTCACGCTTACCGTTGATCTCAAGGCTAGGTATTTCGACCTGTTCAATGGCAGGGCGGTATCCATGTTTCTGGTGTACTTGTGATAGTAATCTAGGTTTGAACAAGACCCAGAATAGATGTAGATCATCTCTTCTACATTCAACGATGTTCGACAACCTTTCTATTGCCTACAGTGGTGATCCAAGAAAACGCGATAGATTGTATGGGCGTGTAGTATCTCTCTCCTATCGGAATATGGATGTCAAATACAATGGCTAGATTTAATATTCAAGAGTTGTATTTGATGTTAGGAGTGGGCAAGAGTTGTATGATGCCATACTAATAATAATGTCTGAGGAAGAGATACTCACGCACGAATCTATTAAGAAAAAATAACATTCAACGAAGCACATACCATGGAAATGCATTCGTGGGAAATGTAATACGTAAACTGCTCAAGATATGTAATTGACTAGCTATTTCTCCTTCAACTCTATCTTCATTTCCTTGAAGAGATTTATTGATGTGGTTGCATCCTGCTTCGGGACAAATATTCACAGTAAATACATTGATCTGAGTCATAAATTTAAAGAGGCTTTTATTGGAACAGTACTATCATTTTCAACTAAAGTCCATGTTGTTTGCCGCCACATTTTACCTTTAGTTTAAAACTACCTTCCCTTGCAAAGGGTCTGGTTTATGTCTCAGAACAACCTGTTGAATCCTCTCACTCTCAATTTTTGAAGTTCTGGAATAGATACAAATGCAATGAAGATGTTGAAAGTTTTCCGAAACGTATATATATTGATGTTTGTGAGTTCGATTTCACAAACTACTCCATATCATAGTCGAATTTATTTGTGATTTTGTTTACTTGTTATGGTAAATGATTTTGTTTACTTGTTATGGTAAATGCCAATGGTAGTGATATAATCCCTTCTTGAAGAAAAAAGTTTTGGAATATCAAGTTTTGACACCAAATTCAAAATCACACTGGATAGTAATAATGTAATGGAAAAACTTTTCAAGACAGTTTCGATATCTACGTAAAACTCTGTGCTAACCTGTAAATTTCGTAAGGTCTGTATTTTTTGGCCGGGATCACGAGTGTAGGGTTCATCTAAATATGTCAATTTTAGTCAATATGTTGAGCCTTCTTGTGAACTATCGTGTTCTCTAGAGGGGAAGTCATGAGCAGTTTCCTCGTTCATTATTTGAATCCGGTTATTTCCAATGACTTCTGCAAGAATCTTTTACACCTACTTAGGTGTGCCTATTTCTCTACTCGTTCATCTGCTTCCAGTTGGATTGATTTCTAACGAGGCGTGTTGTCTTGTCAACGCCTGGGTAGCCTTCACAATGTACTAAAGAATAATAATTTGTCTCATATCCCGGGTACCACAACTTTAATTCCCTGCAAATCAAATTCTTCCACATAACTATTCCTAATTGGCACTGAATTGGCACTGAGAAATTTCATTCGTATCCTCAAATTGGTTAATTGCAGATGGCGCGATAATATCTTCCCTTTGACTGGCTTATATTCTACTTCGCATGTCTGGCTCGCACTGAATTTGGTACATGCGCCTTTCGAAATATTCGGCTTGTTGTTTACTTTCCAATCGATCTCGCTGTAAGTCATAGGCAGGAAATCCGCTTTGTGATTATCCATTCCTTTAGCATGTTCAATTTCTTAACCCAATACCTCCTATTCCTGTAACCATAGTGTAAACTTTCCGCGCGGGTCTTTCTGCCCACGTAACCAGACTAGAAGTATATGGTCCGAGATGAAACGGGCTCTTCGAGCTGCTACAAATACTTCTGAATTTTCTACTAACCGCGATTTGTTCCAACATTCGAGCTCCCCTGACGAAAGATATTCTATAAGTCTAAATATGCCCGTTTTGTCCGCTTGGTATCTTATCGCTCCGACGGTTGTAGCTGAAGCATCTACCTATGGCACGTACTCTGAATTCAAATTGAGGAAGTCGATGGTCACCGGTGGTTAAATCAGTATATCGTTAATTCCCTGAAAAGCTCTCTCATCAGCGGCCCAAGTCCATTCGACAGAATCTCGTGTTAGACGGTACAATGACTCGGATTTTATTTGGAAGCATTTCCTTTACTTGGTGCATCATTTCATTTTCGACTGAAGGCGCCACTAGCTGGGTGGATCTTCTGTTTTATAGGTTGAGCATTTCTAGTAGTATTTATCATATGTAAATTCCCTTTGCGCATAGGGGCTTTTCTGGTTGGTTGCATAGACCTCAATATATTCTAGCAAAAGCTTTCGCAGTGAGTTTTCCAATGCAAATTTTGTTAATCCAGCAATTGAATTATTCCGAATTTTGAAGGTGTATCTCTTCTCAGTTCTCAGGATACAAGTGCTTTGGGTTCCGAGTAGTATTTCTAAGTTATGTTCTACGATCTGGCCATCCGCGAGTTCCAACACTACATTCAATGTCCCAGTTACCTTGATTGACTCCTGACATTAATCGCATTTTGCACTTTCGAAGCGTTGTCTAATGCACATGCCAAGTTTTGGGGAGTCATAGCAATATACCTTAGGGGTTACCGGCTTGTTCATGTATGCGGGTACCAACTGAATCGCCTTTCTTTGTCCTTCTTCCCTGTCGAGCATATGCTGAGCACATGCATAAAAAGATTCCGCCAATCCTCGATGCGATCACTATTCTGTAACGGTAGAATCGTAATCAGCGCTGTTATCCTCCACGATTGGTTTGGGAAAATTTCCGTTATATTGTGTTACGCCCTTGATCGGTGAACTATAACTACTAACAAATAACATAATTGTGGTGAACTAACTGGAGTTGGATAACTCATAATACATATAACTCCTTCAGATTAATTCAAAACGAATTTTTATTTTCGATATTCCCAATCTTTACGGATTTCTCGGATTTCGCACTTCGATATGTTTAGAAGTGTGTTCAACTGACGACTCAAACTACACCAAATCTTTCAATGAAATTTTCCCTACAACGTAGGAAAGTCTCAGGATATGGCAACATTCCATTCTCCAAATTTATCCTTACCCTATTGAGGAACCGATTGTTCGACGCTGGTTTCTTTTGATTGGCAATTCTAAATTCGAGGATAATAATATATTGATACAGTTTACCCCAATAAAGGTATTCTGATATTTAACAATTCACAAAAACCACATTTGTGAAAAATTTGAGACCTAAGAGACTCCAACTGTTACGTGATTGCCAAATATGTAAAAAATATGTTCGATCTTTGAAATCAACAACGTCAATTATTTTTTATCTATGTTCTAAGTGTTTATTTATCCTAGATGCTCTAAAACCGTTTCTGTGCCTTATCCAAAATTTCTCATTATACAGTCAATCGACCAATTTTTCACAGATCATTTCTTGCTATTTGTACTGATACCCTAAATGTCCATACAGATCTATCGTCAACAACTCTGTTTTTCCATCTTAAAGTGCAACTCTAATAGACAGTTTGAAGACATTTATATTCATATAACGCCTTCAGTTTGAACCGATACGGGTTGTTCGATATTCGTTATCTGCTAAAATATAACTTCTTTTGGGTAGTGACTCCAAAATTTCTAGATATTTTCCCTAGAAATACAAGGGGCTTCTTTCACTAAAATTCTTATCTTAATCTTAAACTTACTTAACAGAATACTTCCGGGAATTATGTGATGTATTTCGCCAATTATGTGCTCAAATCTCGTTCTGTGGCGGAAATTAGTTGGTACCATTTGGGACAATTTACATGTTCCTTTCATTTCGAATATAAATTTCAGCCGTAATCTAGTATAGTAGAGTAATTTTGAATTTCCCTTTATCATGACGTGTTCATTTTGGGCCGCATTTGCGGTAGTTGCCACAACAAGGAGATAGACTCCTCCAAGGCCGTCCACTTGTCAATGTTAGAGAGCTTCGCCCTATCAGTTTGATGGAAATGGGTTCCCAAATCAAAAATTGAAAAGTATATTCTACTTATGGCTAATTTATTCGAAAAAATCCTAGTAATGTACCAGAAATTGTTTAATTATCTTTGAATAATATACAGACAATATTCTATTTCCAAAAATTGTGAAAAATACCAGCATAATGCCTGTATTTTTCAATGACAAATATCAACAATGAATTGCGAGTATAATTTTAACACCATGTGAATTTGTGGTTTTTAGACAAATCTGGCAGAGGCCGATTTCAAATTTAAATTTTATTGGATAAACATATCAGAGAATTCGTGCCTGCATTTTCTTTTAACAGAATCCCAGCGGGATAATTGTGATTCTTGACTTCAAAAAGGTGCTCAAATCGTTTTTTGGGCATGTAATGGTTTATTCGAGGTATTAAAATTTTGCTACTCTTGTCATTACGAACATAAATATTGACTCGTAATTGGTTAAACTAAAGTCGAAACTCAGTAAAAACCTACTTTCTTATTAGATATCATTCTATTACTCGTACTTTTCCAATACTTGGTTATTTCTTAGTTTCTGCTTAGTTTTTTATTCAAACTAAGTAAAACTTACTATTTATTAATTTTTAGCAATTTACTTATCCCTTAACCGAAGCAGTACAGGATAACTTGAATTATATTTTTGCAGCTACGCTATAAAATTTGTATATTCCCTAGTGGAGAGATCTTATATCAAATTTAATTCAACTGCCACCCAACTAGCTATGTGGTATCACATTTTTGGCAACCAGTTCATTTCAAACTGTTATCGCAACTGACCATTGTATATCTCAGCCGAATGTATCTAAGTGCATCACAGCCCTTGTACATGTAATTCCAATGTGGCTAAAAATACTATATTATTTCCTAATGAGCCTAGTCAAATCCAACAAGAAAAGTCTTTTACAGAAGCGCGAAATTCATCCTGTGCTGAGATGATCAAGATGGTGCTTATGTCCTATTGTGGTACCTTAAATTAATGAAGATATTATTGTAAATCGTAAGAATACATATTGGATATGTTTTCAAGCCATCTGTGTAGAGAACTGAAAATCATTGATGTTTCAATTTGGTTCGGTGGCACACGTGATGCATTTATGTGGCGAATATCAAGGATTATTTAGAAAATTCTGCTGAGATTTCCAAATTATGAATGGATGGTTTCTTGGAGATAACTGGTGTCCTTTCCGTCCTAATTTACTCACTCCAATATTGTCTCCTGAAACCCTCTGCGTGAGGGGATATACCAGTGTATTCCTGAAATCCGTAAACGAATGCGTATTTGGTCTTTGGAAAAGTCGATGGAGATCTATGGGCATGACTGGAGGATCGCTATGTTTCTGTCCTAAAAGGGTAGGTCGACAACTTGTAGCTGCGATGGCTTTGCATAATATTTGTATCCAACATGGGTTTGCAATTGGAAATGGAATTGAAGAGGGTTAAGTGACCTTACCATTTAATCCTAGTCTATATTCATTTCTTCAATTTCTTAATAATAATAATTTTGTTAATACTACTTTAGGGTTGTAATACATGAATTAAATACATTTAGTTGTAGTAGACTATTGAATGTACTTATCCTTGGGTCATATTCGCGAAAATAAACAATTCTCTGTTTTATGGGGTATTATTATTTAATATTCGTATTGTCTTTTGGAAAGAAACACAATCCTAAACTACTACATTGGTCATGCAGAATTTGATCATTTCCTGAAGTGGAGGAAATACTGTTGCTGAGTATATCCTTGCTGCAAATGACTGGGTTGTTGTAAAGGAGGAGGCTGAGTATTTACATTCGAGAGTAGCTGCTGGACATTCTAGTCTGAACCACCAATTCTAATTTTTGACAATTTTATCCATTTTGTTGTTTATTTTCCAAGCTAAATCCCTCAAATTTCGAATTTATGCTATTAACTGGTTCAAAGTCGCAATTATTCTTCGTTTTTGTATTTTAGAATATTTTCCGAATAAATTCTCCCGTTTAAGAGGATATCTCGTTATCTGAATTCTGATTAAGTGGGCGGTTTCACCGTAGTATAAATATACCGAAGGAATTTGTATGTACTTCGTCTAAGGAAAGGTTGCTACGCGACTAGATACACACAACACTTCTTGTCACGAGTTTATAATGAGCGGAAATTCAATTTTTTTGTACTCCATGGTCGAAGCAAATTTCTTTTAAAGACCTTCTACTATTACGCTGGAGCTACCATGCAGCTTTTGGTTAGAATTCTGGGCATTTCTTGCCTCTTGTATTAAGGGAATTCTCAGAATTCTAAATTTATCAGATTTTTATTTTTTTCGAGCACTACCCTGATGTTGTTTTTTGAATATACCAATTTGTAGAAAATGTTATTCTCAGAAACCCAAAAGTGTTTTACCCAAAGTTGCTCATAACTGATTATTCAAGATAATTTCTATAGAATTCGAAGATTATAGAAGCCTATTTTCCTCTAATGTATGCCCCACTCCCCCTTATGATGTCCCCCATTTATAGAAGCCCCACTTGTTGAGGTTGCACTGCATATAATTTCTTCATTTACAATTGGAGAACTACTTTTTGGTGCAAAATATCTGTTGCAAATTCTGCCCAATATAATTTACGTCTCCAAAAATTCTAGATTGAGCGTATAATACCTATTATACTAATCCTTCTTCATTAAGAGAAGTATTAAACAATTTATAGTATAATCAAATTTCCATGCACTAAATTGATTTATTTAATAATTTGGATAGTGGTCCCATGTTTCAATAAATGTAGTTTTGTGTAAATGATCTGGCTGAGTGTTTATATTATTTTAGAGAAGAACAAAGCCTAGGTGCTATAGCCTGTTCACCTCTCCTATTTTCCTGTACCATGGATTAATTCAAGTCTATTATATTGGTAGGCACTCTTTATATCTTTAGAATATCAAATTTGTGCATTATGGCTCTAATATATGTAATATTGATTGAATATAATCAACACAAGCCATGTCATCCAACTGTCCCACTTCGAAATGACGTTATCTCTTTGATTAAAAGGGCTATTTACTGAAATCAGAGCTTTCAAAATGGTTTCACCTTAAAAACATATGACGACATTTCAAACTGGTATTAGTTGGATTACATGGCTTATTTAAATTATTCATTATTACTAGTACAATTGTTCTACCCAAAATTCACCAAATTGATATTATCAATGAAAATTAGAATTGCCTACTATATAGTTAAGGAACAATATTTTTCAACCACAAAAGATTTTTTCTCTAGTAAATTTGTGATATATTGATTACATGGTCATTTTTTACCAAATATCTAAATCGATTGTACAAAAATCAAAGAATTGTCTTCGGATAGTGAACTGTGGTGAATTTTGGAATTCTATTCTGTGTTATTTCCATTTAGTAGATAATGAGCAAGTTCCATATTGGACCCCTCCTATCTAAAATATATTGTCTTTTGTGAAATCTGCTCAATTATAAGTATCTACAGAATGGACACTTTTCAGCTGAGTTTTTATCTTTATTTATTTGGTGCCACCTTTTCCATAAGGAGCAGAGACTCATGAAGATTCATGGAAATTATTATAACATGAGTTTAAAGACAAGCTCTGACGATGCTCTGACAGTGTTTTTTGATTATATCCATTTGTTCATCTATGTCTCCAACTTGTGGCACCAAGTTCATATAGAGCATAACTCATCAGAAGAATGTTTAGAAAAACGTGATCCAGGTTAGATTCTATTTATGTAGTCAGTTGTCACTTAAAGACAATATTTTTGTAGATGTGAGGTTTCAAATCATTAATTTGCTTATCTAACTAGTTAAATTTACCTCATAGAATTCCTAAAACTTTTGACACTTGAATATTTTATTTCAGATATTGAGTAGTAACTGAACATGCAATCAACGAATACAATGATTAGTATATATGATAAAACTATGAATTCTTTTGTTATTTGATAGTGCACATGGTCTCACAACTGAATATTGATTTTGGACCAAGCATACTGATCTCGACCGACCTTAGTTTAATTCATATGCTAGAGATCACTATTATTGTGAAAAATAACGTAATATATATGATAGAGATTTGTTTTACCGATTTTTATGTGTCTTTCGGCTTGTTTTTAACTTTTGCACAATCACCCCCATCAATTGTAAATATTTTCCTGGGCATATATAATTGGTCTAAATTTTTATTGAACTTGAAATCTTACGCTTTCTTGATTAATATCTGCATGTATTTCTGTACATACCTTGTTCAGTCGCTATTTGCCTCCCGGCATACGACAATTGATGAACAATTTCCGGTATTTACGATGCAAGACAAGCCATATGAACTCAGAAATTCTGTGTTTTGGGCTCTTCCTCGTGGATATGTTCGAACTCCAGACTGTTTACTTGTAATTGTGTTCCAAGCAATTCATTGAAGAAGACAGTGATTATACCAATAGAGTACCCTAGAGATGGCATTTGTTGTGAGCCACTAGCAGGTATTTTAACCTGAGGAGGGTGTAGTGCCGTCTATTTAAGCTAAGTGCCCAGTTGACTATTCCGCACAGTCCATCACGAAAGGCGAGGTGTCTAATCCCCTCTCCAAAGCTATGAATCTCAGTTTGATGTCATTATTGAAGAGAACACGAAATTTCTGATTACCAGATTCCAGGATTACCAGCTAAGTTACCATTTCTTTCTACGCATTTCTAAAACTTTGGCATCTTAGTCTATATACCCTGATATTTTTGCGCCACACTACCCAGATAGGAACTAAAGTTTAACTTCGTTTATATGAATACTGTTAATACGAATTTCTAGACAAAACGAACAAATATTTACACAAATCAGGTTCCTACCATTTTTGTTCAATAGTTAATACTCCGCAGTTAATACGAATTCTGGATTAGGCCACATTTTGATCGTCCATTGGTGTTCGCATTAACGAAGTTTCACTGTATAGACATATTTTACCAGGTGATAACCGAGGGAGCGGTTCTAAGCCAAACCTTTATTATTATTTGGCGTAATCACGAGTTCCCATCCTACTAGTTCCAGATAATATCCATGATAAGTCAGATTACGAATTGCCCATTGTTCAGAAAGTTATAGACTACAATGTAGTTGTGTGAGCTTCTAAATATATATCCTGGTTCGGGCGGCGGTATGTTTGTAATATCCTGACCTAATTTTGTTACTTAAATATGAATTCACACACTTCTCATATCACCTATTAGGCTGTTACATGAACACAAACACATTTAGTAGATGCCTTGTCTGTCTGTCTCTCATTTCAATAATTTGGAGAAAGTGTATTCGTCAATTGCACTTGAAATTCATTTCTGAGTACTTAACTTCAACATATGTTATTATCTTAGTGCAGTGGTTCTCAACATATTTTCTCCCGCGGGACCCCTTTTTGTCAAATTTATTGGGGCGGGCTGGCCTGTGGGCCCCTAGAAGCGGACCCAGGTTTGGTAACCACTATCCTAATACATGGGATACAGTGAAAACCTCCTATTAACAATTCTTCTAATAGCAAAATCCGCCTATTAGCAACTATGGGTGTCGTACACAGTGTGGCATAGAGTCATCATTACAATTCATTTCTTTAATAATACAAGGGAGCGAGTCGCTAGTAATAATTATCTCATTTGTTTTCAATTTATATTGAAAGGTCCATAATCAACTTAAGCCAATGTTTTCATGTTCATTGTTGTGCATATTAACTATCCGTAACCCATTAGTAATAACATTACGTTAATATGTTTTATTCTCTCATAAGTCAAATTCATGAAATCCATGGATTCCTAGATTGTTGGCGAGTATTTCTAGTAAAGCTAACAATGAGAAATTCTTTATATACACTTCCAACTTTCTTTCTTTTCGATACACAATGTGTTTAAGTTTAGAAGAACCGTATAGGTGTATACAATATTTAACAATCAATTTGGCTCAGTGATTATTTTCAATTGTTAATTCGCTTGAATTTTTATGTGAATATGCTTTAATCCTAACTAAACCGTGTTTTATCAGTTGAATCGAAAATTAATCTATCGCTTTAAATTTATCAGAATGCGCAATAAGCAAATTCTAGTCTTATGTTTGGAATGTATTCTTTCAAAGTCTTTTAAGTTCTGATCTGAAATAGACTTAGTATGCCGTGAGAATGACATGTTTGTTGCATTGATATGAAAAATTTTACTACTGGCCACTTGAACCATTTTAGCGAGTTTCAATTGACAAATATGCTTAGCATCCAACAATTAATGATTGGTATATATTTAGCTAATTTCATAACTACTGATCGGCCCACGCCATGATGCTTATATAGAATGACTGACGTGTAAATTTATTTCATATTTTCGAAATAGTCCGCTTTGCCACGAATTCACTCTTTTAATGTGTCTATCTAACACTGAAATGTGTTTTGTACTCTTGTGGGATGGACTTCATGTATTTATTGATCGCTAATCCGATCTCCAAACGACAACTCTTTCCCAATATGTGACTTATCAGCTTTGAAAATAGCCAAAGGTCACAAGCACATAGGTCAGGAATAGGGGGGTGATCAAGAGTTTCATCTTCATATCACTTAGAACTTCGCCAACCTGCTTAGACTTGTGGCTTATCATGCAAAAGCTTGATTCCAAGTGGACCAGTTCTCGCTCAACACTCTAATTAGTGCTTTTTAACATCTGTGATACTTGAGTACAGTAAAGTTTCCAATAACATATTTCCCCTTTGGGACGAAAACTTGAGCCACTGCACCATATGCATCAAATGCAATAGCATACATCACTTGGCCCGGAAATATGGACTGAGTTTTTAGCGTGGCTCATCAAGATAAAGCCAACCTTAGATTTCTACTTGGGCTGAGAATAATATATCCAAGTTTCATCTATGGTCACTCTCTGGTGTAGTCTACCTACATCACATTTTTCATTTGGGTCTCTGGAATCGAATACGACACCCATCTATCAGACTTTCCGAATTCTGAAGTCTTATTTCAGTATACGATAAATACTTCCCGTGAGACCTCAGTATACATACTTATCTCCTCTATAGAGCGGCAGCGATCGTTGCAAATAAATTCACGAGCCAACTCGACTGAGACTTCACCTTTAGCAGATATAGGCCGACCTATCAGAGGCTTAACTTCAATGTTTCTCTACACTCTCTAAATAGTTTTGCCCACCTTCTGAATGGTGGAATTGGAAAGGGCTTAATCCCACAAATAATACAGGGTGATTATGGCTGAAGGTAATTCGGCCTAAAGAAATTTGTGAATTCAGCTCTAGAAAAATCAAAGAAATCCTTACTTTATTTGGAATTATTTTGAACACTTGACTAGATTCGGGAAAATCTTTCAGCATGGACTCTATAGGTTGATTTTCAAATTGCAAACATCTTCCATCTTGTCAATTACATAAAATATCACATCATTTACCTTTCAGAAAATCGTAGCAACTATTATCATACTTTGGAATGTAAATTGGTTGATCACTTGCTTACATCAAGTGCTTTTTATATTTGATGTATATACAGTCGACTCGGGTTAATCGGACAACTTTTGTCCAGAGTAAAGTGGTCCGATTATCCGGAGTGTCCGATTAACCGAAAAATCTTATTATCAATAATTCACTGTCCAACAAATTTTTAGCATTTTTTGCTTCTGGAATACACTGTAGTGTTTCTCATGTATTCAAACACCCTGATTCCAAATATCCAATCAGTTTTTCTCTATCAGGCAACGATTTTGAAAAATTCAATATTTTGGTTTTATCATTGTTCCAGTGTATTCCTATAAATATATCTCTTTAGTTTGGCTAATCAAATGCATACTTATGATTAAATTACAATGAAAATTGTCAATTGGTTTAGCATTTATTATACTAATTTAGAAATGCTTGGAATATGATTTTCTTTTGTATGTGGCATCAGGAATATCTCTTTTTAGTGACCAACAATAATCAGCCATCATGTTTGGAGAGAATTTTCCATTGTAACGACTTTCCATTGTGCTTGCACTTGATGAAATCTTTCACCATGTTGATCACTCACAGCACCTAGATTTTCCGGAAAGAATTGCAAATGTGAGTGAAGAAAGTGTATTTTTAGAGACATATTACATCCCATTGTTCTGAATGCATCAAGCAGTGTCACAACAATTTCTTCATAAATTGGTGATTTCTTAGTTCCTAAAAAGTTCTCATTTAAAGATTTGAATGAATTCCATGCTGCTTCTCGACAGAATTTAGACATGCTTCAAAGTTTAGATCCTTGAATAGTTCTCTAATTTGGGGACCTATATATATCCCTTCCTTGATTTTAGCATCGCTGACCTTTGGAAATTTGTCCTTGAGGTATTTGAAACCTTCTCCTTCTTCATTATATTTTACTATCGCCTTTACAAAGTTTTTTATCAAACCCAGTTTTATGTGTAGAGGTGGTAATATAATTTTCTCAGGATTTACTAAGGACTGACAACTTGCACTCTTTGTACCAGCAGTTAATTGATGTCGTAGTGGCCACTCCTTAACTATATAGTGGGATTGCCTTGCTCTACTATCCCACTACAGAGGAAGTAACAATATTTCGTGTTTCTAGGTTGCATACCTAACAAAAGTCCAATTACCTTCAGATCACCACAGATGTGCCAATTGTAAGAGTCATATCTGATCAGTTTCAATAAGTTATCCATATTCTCATGAGACTCCTTCATGTGTACTGAATGACCTATCGGTATGGATGGTAATACATTACCTTTGTGAAGTAAGACTGCCTTGAGGCTGTTTCTTAGAAGAATCAATAAAGAGACGCCATTCTGATGGTTCGTGTTGAACACCTAATAACTCCATCACACGATCCACATTGTTACAATAACATAAAGACCCCCTGCATTTCAAAATGTACAGAGAAATCACTTTGACGGGTCCTGAAAAATCAAACTTTAGTTTCCTCATCCAATAAGTTCCAACCTTTCAATCTTGACCCAAGCAATTCACTTTGATCCTTTGTCAAATTCAAGTCCCTAACCAAATCATTCAGCTCACTTTGATTAATGATGTGGGGAAGTCTTGTTTTATCAGGTGGCATAGGCGGAGGTATAAATTCCTCATCATCTTGATCTAACATAGCATATTCAACAGTATCGTCATCAAAGGAAACTTTCTTAGGCTTAGGTACTTCGAATTCTGTAGAATGCTCAACAGGACGAATCGTAGATTGAAGATTGGGATAACATATATTATTTTTGGTCTTAGGAGTGATTCCTTTTATATCAGTCAAATAGAAATAACAATCAGTATAATGATCTCTTGGTTCCCTCCATATCATGGGAATAGCAAATTGCATTGAAGTACGTGAGCCATTTAGCCATTTACTAAGTCCTATTGCACATTTTGAGCAACAAAAATGAGGTGCCCAAGGCTTATCTTGATCACCAATCTTGCAACCGAAATATTGCTCTTATCCTTTGTGTACAAGGGGAGACATGTCTCTTCGCTGAAATTTTGTAGTAAATTCTCCACAAATATAACAGAAAGAATAGGTTGGGTTTGAACATCGACGAGACATTATTGAAAAGAAATAAATACAAATACAATCAGATAATCTCCTCTTGAAAGAGCAAGTAATATTCTATATATTTTAAGAAAATTTGAATTGTTAGACAATATATGCGGAAGGTATTAATACATATACAATTATACATTCTATAAGATCTATGGAAAAATGATTTTGGAAATTCTGAATTTTACAAAATCTCTGCCTGATAGAGAAAAACTTATTGGATATTTGGAATCAGGGTACTTGAATACATAAGAAGCATTACCGTGTATTCCAGAAGCAAAAAATGATGAAAATTTGTTGGACAGTGTAATCAATGTTTGGGATGACAACTTGAAATTGAAATTCAGGATTACTTGCTAATTTTCAATGAATTATCAGCTAATGTTTGAGGTACCTTGAGACAATTATAATAAGATACATATTTACATGATAAGTTCCCCATTTGAAATACAAAACACTGTTGCTGAAAAATTGACCTCTTGATATAGTCCTTTGGTATTTCTATAAATATTATCTTATATTTCATTCATTCATAAACAAACACCTTAATTTTTATCACTTTCATCAAAAACTCTTTCACGACTCTATAAATCTTTCTCATTTGTAAATCTACAAATCCAAAAACTTGTACCAGTCTTATTGGCTTGTTGTTTATTTTCAATTTACAGTATATCCCGAATAGTACACCAGGACGATTATATATTTCGAGGATCCTTTAGAGGTGCGATTATTCGCAGGGGGCTACTTGTATTCGAGGAAGAAGATATCTGAATTCTGCCCTATATATCATAGTTCGTGTTATTTTCTTAACATTTAAGAATTATACCTTCGTTTCGACACTCCTTTTAATGAAACCAAATAGTTTCATTACCTCACCTGGAATCAATAATTCAAAATATAACTTCCTTTCTTTCTATTTAAATTATTTCCGTCTCATCGGAATGCATGTAAGATGTTTAATATTCAATTACTATATCAAAAGTTAGATTCATCTTCATACGTTTTGTGGTTAGTACAGTGCATATAGCATTTGTATGTTCCTTCTTAGTTCCAAGAGGACTTCAGCTTTTACCTTTGTATGTCGAATCCATTTTTAGTTCTTTCAAAGGGGTTCCGAGTTCACCTTCTGTTGGGCCTAGCTTTATCGATTCTATTTGGGGCATTCTTTGTAAAGCTACATGGTCGTAATAATCCAGTTCAACAAAATCTATTTATTTGAAATGGAAACATAATTCTAACAATATCCGTATGTTAATCGAGCTAGTAACCGATCAATCAGTCTCATCTCTGCTATCTATAAATTTCATGTAAATCGCTTTCTCCATATCCACCATCTCCACCATCTCCACAGAGTACAACAAATTCATTAATTGTGAGTTATAGTCTCGAATCTTTCTCAATAGAGGATTTGCGATCTCTTCAAACTGCCACAATTTATCGAGATATTGACCATTGTCTGGAATCTGCATCTTCTTTTAAGGTAATCACCAGGCTCAGTTTTGGATTGATAGTTGTAACTTTTACCGTTATCGAAATTCTTACTAAAATTTGTTCGAATTTGAAAGTATTGAATTTGTACAGTGTAGTTCATTCATAAATATATTTCCGAAAAGTCGGTTGAGCATCAAGTCAATGAGCAAACAACCTTCTTTCTAATGTACATAGTTCTACATAAAATTGATTGTAAATCAACTATTTGGTTTGAGAATAATCACTTTCTTCTTACCAAAGATCAGATGAGCACATTTATTCTTTGTGTAATCAATTTGCGAGACCCGTTTTCATGGTTGGTATTGAGGTATTTAAAGCTGCCTATACAAATTGCATTAATGCTTGAATATTCGGAATAGAAATTTTCTCCGGATTGTCCACAACCCCTGGCCCTGAAAATACTTCTCATCTTCCTGTTGATGAGGATTTTGAAGATGAAGATCCTATCAAGTGCAACAATATTATTACAAATACAGTTAATGACCAAATAGCCTCGTTATCTGATAAATCTGAGGAATTTCTTATGTCACCAGAGTTGAACGTCAATGGAGAATTTCTTCTGGAGATTGGTGAATGGGGTTGTATTCATTTACTGATTTACATGGTAGAGAAAGTTTGATTATAGATTCGACAGCTGTGTTTAGCGCTGAAATATGTAAAATATATTTTAGGAGAAACTCTTCAGCACACATCTGTCACAAATATTTTCATGATTGGTTCAACTGTATTGCAGAGGTAATTTTTCTAACCTGAGTTCTCAAGAATGCTTGAGACAGATGAATGCTGAAGCTTTATCATCTAATAGATTTTCTAATGATTTAATTACAAATATTCCTATCACTCAAGAATATTATCCTAACTTACTAAGTGAAAGCCAATTCCTGATTACATTCAATATTTTGTTAACGAACCCTCATTATGCATCTATATATGAAGAGGCAGATAGAAATGAAATATTTAACTAAAGATATAATTTTGCATTTGGATGCTATGGGTTCCATTTTATCCAAACCTCAGTTTTGCAAAAAATACGAGTCTATAAAATATTTATTCATTTTCAGAAACGTCCGTGTCCCTTCTTTCGAATGGTCTAAAATATTTATATCTGACAATGGTAAGTTAGTGAAATTTATGTTTGAAGTACTGCGGGTCGGATATTCATCTAACTTCACGCTCGTATATTTTGATACAAAATACATGAATTCTAAAATTTTTCGATAGATTTATTTCAGTCTTATTTATTGATAAAACTTGAATAACAATGTGTATACTAAAATCATTTCAGCATGAGAGTCATAAAATGATACTAATGAATTAGAAATAATTTTATAGTGTTATAATTTTAGTCAAGATTTTCTAAAAATACATCTCATCCGATTTGGCTTGCCCCATACATTCAATCTCTAGAAAATATAATTGAGCGTGTATAGAAATTTTCAGAATGAAATTTATATGGATAATCTATACAAAATTGTCGACTATTGAACTCGAAATTATTTTGCATTGTCAGACCGGGGACTTAATAATGTATGTTAAAGAGCTGATATATGTGTATTAATATACGGGTAAAATGCTTGAGATTAGATGAATATAGACTGCAAACAAGTTGTCATTTATCTCATAATGGATACGAATACTGATAAATGTCGTTAAATTCCTTAAAAATGTATTGTTGTTTTATGGATATATATTACACACATTAACCAAATTTCAAAAAATGCATATACGCTTGCTCTAAACTGATACACAAGGGTAAAATAGAACGCTGAATTCGGTTATCGCATATTCAAGTTTCTCATAAGTAAATATTTTGTTGTTTTTATGAATATATAGTAAACAAATAGTTGAAATGTCGAAATATACTTTGTGAATTGCTCTCAACAGAGATATAAGGGTAATTAAGTGCACTGAATCTTAATGCGATATTCTCAACTAGTTATTTTAAATATTTGTTTTTATTAGGTAAATAAACTAATATGTTGTGAATATGTTGCTACTTTTATACTTTGCTCAATTCGAGGCACTAAGTACCGAGCTCGATGCGAACACAAAGTCTTCGCAAGCCGCGAAGCGCTAGCAAGCGAAGCGCGCTAGTATACCTATATATATATATTTAGACGGTATTGCATTTTGTTTTATTTTATTTAGTTGAGAAGTAGAATTGATAATCCGTCAGTTGGAGGAACACGATGTGAATCCTCTACCCATTATTCCTGGATCGGTACTTTAATCTCAGGGATTCCTCTGTTCCGCCTTTTTCTTGATGAAAAATACTCATTAAAATACAATAATGAGCTTGAACCTCAAATTGTCCCTTATCTGTCCTCGAACAGTGCTAGATTGCACTTAAAGGTTTCTCCAGCATCTAGTATACAGCTCCTACCTCACATTGATTGATTTATGTATTTACTATTATATCTGTAATGTTTTATATCTTTTGTTAATCATAATGTGAAATTATGGCTTATGTTTACTACTACTATAACATATTTTAATGGAGAAAATTTATGAAATAGAACAATAGGCGGTAGAGTACTAATATAGAGCCAAGAATATATTCGGTGCATCATTGGCCCATTTTATTATAAATTCATATCGCTTGTTCACTTTTGTGTTTTGAGAACGGTAGTGATTTACCATGTGAATTTTGAATGAAACTCGAGTAGATTTTGCGTAGGTAACCGCAATACATTTTGTAAAGGTTTTTGTTTTCAATGCAAAATTTGGTATACACTGAAACTTGGATAATCCGGCACTCGTTGGGAAATGAAAATTGTCGTTTTCCTAATATTTGGATTATAAGGTTCATCTGTATTTTCCGAAGCTACTTCAGTTAAGAAACACGTTCGGATTGTTTAGGTGTGAATTTATGATGGTTCCACCAAATAATGTATTTTTCAGGCATATAGATCTCTAAAATAGTATTTGGGTAGTTTTATGTCGTCTATGATTCTTTTTATAACTAATCATGTACTATCTGCATAAATAATTAGTACCAGACTTCTCTTGATATGCACAAGTAGCTCATTTTGAAACTATTTCCACAATATCTTCCCCACAAGACAAGATATTCTCAAAAAGTATTGTTACCCTACATAAAACCACCCACAAACTACTCAAATCCAAGTTTTCAGAACTCTATCTCCAAAATACGACTCTATTTATCAAATTTGAATGAAAATCGAAATTTACCACGGAAAATCATGACATTTGGAGGAATTCATTGCTGTACCACTAAATCTACTCGGATTCCATTAAAATATTGGTGATGTCCACTATTATAAGTGATATCCACCTTATCTTCTGAATAATCTGTGTTCGTATCAGATAATTCTTCAATATAATAAACGATAATGGATGGGTCACAGGACATGGTACTTATAGTCATCACATCCTATACACTAAGGCAAAGGTACTCACTAAATTTTTTGACCATGGATTAATAGTATACTCATTTATTATTTGTTCTAAATTTCGTGTAAGTTCGCACTTAGCTGTTCTTGACATAAATGTCCTCAAACGCCCGAGAAACAACTTTATAGTTGTTACATTTTCACCAGGGATGAGTTGGCAGATTAATTAATTAATGACCCATAACGTTTAACAGTACTAATCTAGATATATATATATAAATGAAACATAAAGATTGAATTCTATATTACACATAGTTACACTGAATTGAAATTTTAGTTACCCCCTTTAATTTACTTGTTACATTCTAATTTGAACCTCTATTTCATCAAGTCGAGTTGTATTGTACTTAGATGTACCTTTAATTCCAGGGCTGAGGAACATTTACCCTAGCTACTTGTCAAGCAAACAGAGAAGACAAAGCAATTAATCAATCTTAGCTTATTGGGCAATACATCAACCATAACTAAGTTCTCAGGGAGTGATCTTAATTATATTGTTAGGAAGTTGAATTGTATCAATCTATCTAACAGTTGGGTCGTCCACAAACCTGACATTGACATCTGGTTTTTGTAAAAATCATCACTTTAGATACCAACCTTTATATAGGGTGTAACAAAGTGTTGATACCTTTTATTTTCATGTGAAAATCTTAAATATTAATGGACAATACATATTTTGTTTCCTATACTTTCTAAATTATAAGTCTAGTACTTTAGATTATTTCTGACTACATTAATTATTCTATTCTAATATTTGAATTTTTTCCAATTTTGTCATTATTACATTACTTCGTGTTAATGGAAGTCCGTGATCATGGAATCTTGCTTCGTTCTCGTGCTATAGGCATGCTAGATGCAGGGCTCACACAGAATAAAGTGGCACTAGACTTGAATGTTTCATTCTCTTAGGTAAACGAGGGTCTAGTTTGTATAAAATTGATAGTTCTTAGTGACTAACCTCATTCAGCGAGGCCTCCTATTTGAAACGGGCGGATAAAATTGTTTTTCCAAATCACTCGGTAAATGGATGCAATCCACAAGAAAACTTGCTCAGAGATTGAAGAATAGAGGCAATCCTGTATCTCATATATGTGTATATCGTCATTTGACCGAATCTGTGGGTATTAGGTCTTTTAAAAGGCAAGTAATACCTCGATTATCTCTAAAGAACATCCAAGCTCGTTTGAGCTTTGCTCGGAAGCATCAAAGTTGGACAGTTAACGACTGGAAAAAGTTATCTGGTCAAATGAGTCTGCCTTCCAGCTCTTTGCAACGCCAAACAAACAAAATAATCGGGTTTGGGCAAACAATAAGCAAGATGTTCCTTTAGTATTTTCAGTTAAGTTTCCAGCAAGGATTCATCTGTGGGGCATGATGTCACATCAGGCACTTTCAGAACTGCATATAATCCCTCAAGGGCAATCAATAAATAGTGCATACTACATTAATTAAATTTTGTCCAAGACTTGTATGGACGCAGTTCACCGTTGTCGAAATAAAGGATCGGTTTTGGAGCCACCAATGTTGGAAAATATGTCCGAATTCATCTTCATGCAAGATGGTGCACCGGCACACACGGCCAATGCAACGCAGAAGTGGTGTCAAGATCATTTAAATGCTTTCTGTCGTAAGATTGAATGGCCTGGGCACTCCCCTGACTTAAACCCTATTGAAACCTTTGGGGAATAGCGAAAGAGAAGGTTAATGAAGAGTGCCAAATCATAAGGCGGGAACAGCTAATAAAAACAGTAAAATCAGCATCGAGAGACATTAGCCCAAGTATTTAGAGAATTTATTAGCTAGCATGCCGAAAGTATAAGAATTGTATCAGAACGAAATGATTCATATATAACAAAAATTGCGATTGAATTTCTACTTGATCAGTCGGGAAATTTCATCGTTCAAAAATATAAGCGCAGTTATAGGATAACGAAGCAGGTTTTTGCCCTTAAAGTTTACGGGGATTTCTCCCGCTTGTTTTGGCTACTCCAATATTCAATTTGACGTAATCTACTCTAAATTATTCATTCAATTCGTCTCTAGTGTGAATATTTAAGTGTACTTGATGCCTTTTAATCTACTTTCAAAGTACTAATATTATACTTCATATTGATGAAGTTCATATACGTAGCGATGCTGCTTATATAAGTGGTAGAATTATTGCTCTCTTGACCGTCCAGAAGACCCGTCGACCACTATTTCCAATTATTGTGCCTAGTTTGATGACTAAATTATCTACCCTTGTACGTCTAGTCCCTCTCGGTTCTAGCACTGATGGGACATTGAGAGCTGTAATTTATTTGTTGATTCTGTGTGTACCGACAAGTATCGCCTTTCAAATTCTTTTCCCAAATCACTAAACACTGATATCAAGGGTCAAACATCCTTGTGACCCGAGTATAGACCATATTATATATTTTGATATGGTCCATTTTTACAAATCAATTCGAAAAATATTTGGTTAAATTTCAAAGACTACGAAAATGTATTTATTTTCGAAAATTTATCCATTGTATATTTATTCCTGGCCAAACACCTGTAAGTAGATGATGAACATGAATATCAAAGTCATCTTCGAACATCAATCAATACTTCAGAACATAAAAATGACACATTATTTATGACTAATTCTTTGTATCTCACGATATGCTACAATTTTGATGACACTAGAACATGTTACAAATCTGATTAAGGCAACATTTTTAAATGTGCTCCAAAATTAACTTCCAAAGCTTGTTGGCCCACTAACCTTGGAAAGACTATATTTATAATTGGCACTTACAAGTGAATTTCAGCTGGACTTTTACTCCTCAATACTCAGAAGAATTTTCGAACCAAAAAACAAACTGTTGATTTCTGTAGTTGATTATTGACATTTGGAGAATGGTTAATGTGAATTTGGTCGAGGTATCTGGGGCGTAACTCGTGATCGCAGAGCAAGGAGGCAAGAATGAATAATTACAGCAATTACTATATGGAGATTAGATCAACAACTGAAATGCGAGGTGGCAACTGCCTCCTCTGCCTCAATTCTAGTTACTACCTAGGGTATACGATTTAATGACTACCTTTCTACACCTCTATTACCAAGCGACGTGAATATTTTCCTACGAAATGTGGTTAGCTGGTTAAACTGCTGGAAAATCTTCTCTCTGCTAAAGGAAAATTGTTTAGTTAAGCATTCACAAGTTGGTATCACACTTATAATGCACTGCCCATACTTATGGATATGCTTTGTACCAAATATGGTTTCCAGTGCATGTTGACGTCAATTTGGTTTCTATATACAAATGTCAGGCTCCCATTGTCAAATCTCATATTCTCAAATCCTAGAATCTGTAAACCGATTACAGCTTTCTAACATACTAAAGTTATACGCCATTGGCACTATGTCGGATAGGATTCAGAAACCTACCCTCCTTCGATATTTGAGTACTTTTTCTGTTACTGATGAAGGCGATGAAGAAATTTGTAAATAGAAAATATTTTCACAAATCTAGAACAGGTCACAAATCCAGAAATCCCTCCCCTTTGTAGCAAGTCTATGCAGCTGTTTCATACTTCAATAAATCAAATGGTTGTTCATTTTGTAAAGACTTTCTTACGTTGAAATTCCATCACATTGACGATGAGATTGGGTATTAGTTTACCCTACTAGATTGTTGGATAGAGGTTCTCTAAAATACCTATCGACTTGTGTACTAGAAATTACAAAAATAAGTATGACATCTTTAGTAAAATCGACAGTGTAAATACTGTTTGAGAGTGTTTTATTGGTTCGTCTTGTGCTAAACTTGTTCCCTTAGCTTGTATAAAGACAGACTAAGTATAGTCACATTTAGAGGGTTTATTGTGAGTGTAACACTTTCCAATAAGGTCAAAACATACATTTCAATGGTTCTAGGTCACGACAATTCTAAACCCAAAAATTGAAGAATTAATTTCTGGCTCTTCTTTCTTTTGTTTAACTTAGCCTCCATCAGTATGTCACTCCTATGAAGTATGTATCGTTAAGAAGTAGAAGTCCGTCTCAATCATATAAGTCTGTCTATTTACACCTGATACTTGTCTCATAATATTTGAATTCCGTCCTCAATCTTATATTTTTCAAAGTTTATTTTGTGTATTTGTTGATGATAATTTTACATACTTATACTAACCACCTTGTATTTACAATAGATCATATTCGTTTTCTTCGACATATCTTTACAAAGTTTAAACATGTTTTGATATCTTTAAATAGTTGTGAGTGGGGTAACTTAAATATGCTTAGTTAACCATATATGACTAATCTATTGATAAATGTACATTTGAATATGCTATTTATCCATGGTCCAAGGTTTTAGTGAGCACCATTTCCTTAGTGTATAAAATGCTATGTTATTGCCTATAATTTCTTATAACCGTTGCTTTATTAAAACCTATAGGATGAAACTGAATGCACTCTGATCATTTAATCAGAAAATTGAAGTATTGTGACCAACTTTTGTGACAACCCTCGTTTTCTTATATATTTACTTTTTCAACTTGATAACAATTTATCATAATTAGATTGAGGACAAGTTTGAAAACTCTAGCGTTACGGTAGCAGTGCGTATTCGTCCTTTTCTCAGTCATGAGGTAGAGCAAAAATGTAGATGTATCATAAGAATGAAAGAGAATGAGACAATTGTCTCGCAAGAAGGGCATTCCAATTCATCACTTGTTTTTTGTTTCGATTATTCATTCTGGTCCTTTGAACAACATTGTCCTAATTATTCAAGCCAAGAAGATGTATATTGTCGACTTGCTAAACCTTTATTGGATAAAGCTCTTGAAGGATTCAATACGTGCCTGTTTGCCTACGGACAGACTGGTTCTGGGAAAAGCTACAGTATTACTGGTAGCAAGGAAGACCCTGGAATTGTACCTCGTTTCTGTGGCGATTTATTTTCCAAAATTCAGAAGCTCCAGTTAAATACCGAAGATCCAGCCTCATTTAAGGTTAGCGTTTTTCTTGTCTCTAATTTTACTAGAATCTATACCCTATACCCAGATTCCTCAAACTATCATGGGCTATCGCCCACCTTTTGATAATGTGTATCATTACAGTTTGGCCACGTTTGGTCGTGTTTTGTCACGTCGGTTAAGATTAGTCATGTTGGTCGATTTTGATAAATTGGTCATCTAAGCTTCAACTTAAAATACATATATTTAATCTCTGTGGCCACAGTGTGGCCACAGTGTGGCCAAGTTTGATCATATGACTATAGGTTGAGAATCCCTGCTCTGAAGTATTTATCATGATGAATCTGTATGTACATGTATGCTTGATAATATATGTTTGTATTTCCGGAATTGATCCCAGAAACTATGTTCGGAATTTGTTGAAAATGACCCCAGGTTATCTTTGGTACACGTGACTGTTTTGGGGTGTTTGTATTTTTCGAGGCTCTTATCAAAATTCCAACCTATGACGAAATTATGTAGAAATTTTCACATTTTTGACTAAAATCCCATATTATTCGCAACTGTTCAGCCATTATTCATGATATAGGGTTGAAATTTGAATCACTGGTGCCCTTTCAATATGCATTATGTCTCGATATCATACTTTAGTTACGTAATGCAAACTCGCCACTATACTATATCATAATCACTGTCCAAAATTGAAAATGTGTCGAATCCGATATTTTATGATAATTAAATATTTACTGATACACGCAGTGCCGAGGTTCATATCTCTAAATAGCCTCACAGTGGGAAACCTAGGTGAGATACTTGTAGAGAAATTATTCATGATAATCATAGACTATTATAATAAAGGACTCTATAACTCTATGATCGTAAGATTTATTGTCAAATATGTATGGCACATTCATCGTATATACCCGATTCCCCATGCCCTTGTAATCCATATTTATATGATCACGCAAAATGCTTAAGCGATATCATATCCAAATATATTACAAGAGTATGGGAAGTCGGGTATATAAGCTGTACCATAGCATTCTATATACTAAGGCAATGGCACTCTAGTGAAATTTTGGACCACTTATTGTCATTGCCATCGACTTTCAAAGTATAATGTATTATCTATAGGTGTGATTCTACTGCGCTACTAGTTAATTATTAATCATCAGTTTAAATGATTTACCACGCCCGGCCTGATTTATTTAATATTAGAATATTAAAAGTCAACATAATAGATTTTAATAAATCAAACAATATATTTAACAGTACAATACGTATATGTAATAAAAATAACATAATACATTCTCTTAGTAGTAGTAGCAGTATTATAGTATACTATCATAAACGTCCAGCTGAAAATAACAAATCGAATAACAATACAATAGCTTCAGTCTTCTACACAAACTTCTAACAGAAAATGATCTAAAAAGAACAAAGAAAAATTATTTGTATTTTTAAGCTTAGTATTATCCCTATTTAAAACCATAAAATTGTAATTGCGGCCTTCTCTTCGACAAGATTATATTTGACCATGTAACACACAATTTCTTCAATATGTCCCGATTCCAAACTCCACAGGAGCAACAATTATTCCAAACATCAGCATATTTCTCTGAAATGATTGTCATAGAAATGAGTACCAACAAACTACGGGACTGTGCAGAATAGAATTTCTTGTTGAGGGAATTACAGTTATCTATCATCAGAAAGGCTTTATACAAGATAGTAACAGACTTTACTACACAAAAAAAAGGATATTTAAGAGAACTTCAATCTACTAAATTAATCAAAGTATAATGAGAACCAACGTTATTATTAACTTCTAGGAGTCTATCTGTTGTGAAAAGATCGTAACAAGATTGACAAGTATTTTGACTTTTTTATGTAAGAGGGGAATGCATATCCTGCTATATAGATGAGGCATTCAATCTAAGAAACTTCTAATTCAATGAGCGAGATTTCATTCAATATAGTCATATAAAGTTCTATATCGAGTTGCTTTTCGTCACTTATACACTCACAATCGTCTGCGAATTGCCTAAGGCATTCTTTTAGTGAAACCTTATCTCCCAAACCATATTTTATATCAAAAACTTTTGAAAGGTTGGAAAGTTGGAGTCTTCGTTCGCTTTCCAAAACTTGGTTAAAAGATATTTGATAGTGAGACCCTGACATTTGTCTGTATGATCCAAAATGGTGTTCTAAAGCATCATTTTGTATCTCACAGTAAGAAGATATTGGTACCCACAATTTTCAGTTAGTTGTTTGACTAGTAGTGGTAAGGCCTCACGTGTATGTCTAAAGCTGGTAAAGGTTTGTGGTGTTAATTTTCCGAACAAATAAGGTAGATTAACCCAACTATCCAACCAGGAGACCACGTTGTTCAAAAAAGAGCAACCAAAAATCGTCTAGGTATATTGGGGCTGAAAATTCATCATTAAAACGCATATTTTCCCAACCCAGTTCACATTGAATATTTTCATATCCGGTTAATAAGATCAAGAAAATCTACTGTTTGATTGATGTGTTTGGTGTCATTTTCGATTTTCCACGCCAATAGGCCAGCAGATGTTGTCTCATGAAAATTTTTCAATGCAAAACTGACATTTTGCCGTTCTAAGCTTGAGGGCCAACAAGCTTTCGCTGTTAATTTGGTGCTAGTTTCAATAAATTGCATCTATCCGATCTAAACAAATCTCATATATCTTGAAATCGAGCATAACAAATATCTGGATATACAGATTTAGAGGTCAAATTGGCAGTAGAAATGCTGGTTCTATGGATGGAGAGGTAAAAATTTTTGTTAGTGTCAATGATATTTTGAATACTTACTAGACATTCGTCGAACTTCGGAAAATGAAAGTGTTGTCAATATTTTTGAGATTCAACCAATTATTTCTGATGCACTTAATGATATGAACCTATCAAAAAGCAAAATTAAATTTCTATGTGGGATGCAGAGGTGTTGTACTTTTGGCTCCAGTTTCGAACTAGTTGAAAACAATTTGTATAAACGAACGTTCAGTGGATAGTTGTCAGTACAAACAGCTTCTACAAATAGACCGCAAGCTTCGATATCACAGATAGTAGACCTGACAATAGGATACAATGATTCAGCACAAGAAGAACCCAAAGGAATCAACCGAATAATAGTAGAAAACTTGGCCGATAGACTAGAAACATCATGGAGAAAACTGTAGTATATGAATCATTAGGATTGCCAATCGACCCAATTACTCTCCCTCCTTTGTATGATGCATCACCACGGATATGTACCTCATCCATTTGAAGAATAACATGGCGTTCTAAATTATTGAATGTAGTGGGAACTTCCTTGAGATTATTTGTATAATCACTCTTTAAGCCATTACTATTTTATATTTTCAACAATTTACGCTCATGAGGAAAAGTTAAGCAATTAGAGCCCTGAATGAGACGGTAACAAGCTGAGGAGATACCGTGAATTTTTAAACAAAAGACCTGGGTGATGATGTTATCGCGTCGAGCATGTTTATCAATGATTAGATTTTTCAACTGATCGAGCAAAAAAGTAAGACGCATTCGTAAAGAAGCCTCAGCGATTTCGAAATATAATTTGGAATCAGTGTGCTCTAATGTATCAATAGCTTGATCAAGACTATGAATAGAGTTCTCCACATGTTGTCTCAGAGATGTCGCAGAGGTATTTGTATTAGTACTTGGAGATATTTCAAATAAATCAACTTCATGTATAATGTTTTCTAATAACTTGATATCATTTATTGAGGAAGACGAGAGCTGAATTTTGTTCTTTTCTTTATAAATACTTATAAAATAAATTTCATCGACAATTATATATCATTCGATAGTGGAAACTTCGTCACAAAATTGAATCTTAAGAAATAGTATGTTAGATGAATCAGGGCGATGGAAAAGCCAGCCGTTTGGGAGTTCGATCATGTGCAACTTAGATGTAATACAACTAAGACTCGAAATCATGAATTTAGCTTTGGTCTGTTGAAATTCTGCTCGACTTTTCTTGTGTACATCTTGCATCCTCTTCTCCTCTTTATCGTCTAGAGATAACCTTTGGGTTTTAGCAACTGCATCTGTGAAATAAGTTGGACAATTTGGAAAGATACTAAGAACTGCAAATTTCTTAGGAACAACTTTTTTCCCGGGCATCTTGATCATCTCGACTCCGTTATAATATTCAATATTCCTCTCGATATCTTCTTCACGGAAATGATGTATACAGGCCTATAAAATAGAAATAATTATACTATATCACAAACAAATTTCTATAACAACTTACCAAAAATCGTTTATTCTCCTCATAGTCCCCTTTCGGTCGAGGAATCGCTCGAAACCACTTTTCACGAGTTTCAACATCAGTAGGAAAGGAAAAAGTAGGCACATATGAATCACCTTGACTGTGATAATTCGACTTACAACCAGGGGCCTTATTAACTAAAATTCTAAGAATTATTCTTAACTTAATTCTAAGTGTATTTCTAAGAATAATTCTAACAATTCATGAAATATTCTTATTTGTCGTTAAGAATTCTTAACTTAGCTATACTCAACGGATTCTTAGAATTAAGCAATTCTAAGAAAAATTCTTAGAATTGGGTAATTCTACTTGATTGATTCTTGCTATTGATTAATAAAATTTATGCCAATTCATTCGACTTCAATCGCTTTTTGAGAAGATATGCGCATAGTAGAAAATAATATCCTTCCACTTGTATGCTTCATTTATCATTAATGAGATAAATTGCCCCACCCAATAGCGGGTATTACAACATGTGGATATGATAATCAAACATATTGTCTTAAGCGATGAACAATCTTCTTTGTAAATAAATGCGTATTGATTATAATTTCATAGAAAAGTAAAATAAATTATAAGTTAAGTGTCCTCTTTACCTCACTAAATATTTTTCTTAGAATACGACTCAATTCTTAGAATAATTCTAAGAATTGAGTCGTATTCTAAGAATTTGGCTTAAAGTTAAGCATAATTCTAAGAATTTGACTAAAGAATTTTAGTTAATACCACTTTTATAAATTCTAAGGATAAGAATTAAGTGTTGGGAAATTCTAAGATTATTCTAAGAATTTGACTTAAGAATTTTATTTAATAAGGCCCCAGGTACTAGTCATGTTATGGTGAATATGTGATGATGCGGTACAAATATTGCAGTAATTGGAAGAAACGAAAATATTTACAATAATTATTATATATTATCAACATTGAATACAAAATTTATGGGTGGGTAAAATATTTTCCATATTTAGACATTTAAGACACAAAATTTCAAAATTAATCACAAATATTGACGCTAATACATAGTTTGCATGTTGCTACATAAGATCTCTATCCTCATAATGAATTATACATATTATTAGAGCACTATAGTCGATTAATTCGCGCGAAGAATACGACTGAGTTGGATATTCAAACATGTGCAAAACTGAAGTTTTATAAATCAGGTAAAATTATACCAAAATATGTTCTAATGAGTAAGCAGTTGTTGGATACACATAAATGTTAAAATCACTTTGATATATTAAGAAATACAAAAGTTATGATGTAAAGTAGCCCGATGGTAATGACAATCCATGGTCCAAAATTTTGATAGAGTGCCATTGCCTTAGTATATAGAATGCTATGGCTGTACTTAAATTATATTACCAGATTTTCAACGTTATACTAAAGAACAAAATCTATAGTTGTATCAATGTATCAAAACTTGAAATATTATTTTACCAAGAATTGCTGATATTCTACAAAAATATGTGAATATATGATTGCATAAAATATTGTTTTATTGAATATATTTTCGGATATTCCGAAAAATTCTGAACTAGAAACATCAAAAATCTCAATAATCGTATTTTTTTCATCAAAGTCTACAGGGTATATCATAATTATTGTTGGGTCTAGGAAATATCTCAAAACACAAAATGTGGATCGTTTACTCTAATTATTTATTTATGTTATCTCCATCGCATTCTATAACTGATCTAATCCTATTAGGCATACTTGCTACTAAATTTTCTAAAAGTTTTGGATCAATGCCCTCCCAAGCCTTTTATACTTGAGAAATTAAATGGTCCAGCTTCGTCACATTCTCCATTTGGCTGACGCTATCTTTCAGAATAGACCATAGATTCTCAATAGATTGAGGTTGAGCGAGTTTCCTGGCCACTCTTCTTTCATCCAAAACTTTGGGAAATCTTTTTACACAAGGACTGAGTCAAAATTTGCAGTGTGTGCTGGAGCACCATCCTGCATAAAAATAAAACTGGACATATCTGAGAGCATTGATCGCTGTAATATTGTCCCATTTTCTGAGTCGCGTATTATAGCATCCTTACAGGTTTTATTCAAAATACAGTTCCGATAGTAGCACCATTTGTCTGTTTTGGAGGCACTATATGGAGTTCAGAGACAGCTCGATGGGACATCATGGCCCAGACATGAATTTTCCCTGGAAATTTAACTTGAACGCAAGGTTCAACATTATCTGAATCTTTAGCCCAAACCCGGTCGTTCTGTCGGTTTGGAGTATTGAACAATTGAAAGGGTGCTTCATCAGACCACAATACCTGTTTCCAATCTTCGACAGTCCATTCTTTGCGAGATTCTGCAAATTTGAGTCGTTTTTCCTTCATTTTCTCGTCAATCGCGGCCTTTTAGACCTTTTGTAAGATTTCGCGCCAGTATTATCCCGAAGATAACAATGAATGGTCGAATGCGATATAGAATAGCCCTTGAGGTCACTATGTCAGCCAATTTCCTAGTTGATTTGCATCTCTTTCCGAGAGATTTTGAATTTATAATTTTGGTGGCCTTTTGTACACTCGAATTCCTCCCAGGATGGGCTAGTCTTTTGAGATTTTCCGAGCTACTGCTTGCGTCACCACCGTTCGATTGATCTCAAACTAACTTGGAGCTTTATAGATCCGTCTTTCTGGGTCATGCCAGCATTTAGCATGTCGATAGTTTGATACGGATTTCCAAACCATGATCTTTGACATTCATTTTACGAATATATCAAGGAGCGTCATTATGGGTTCAGTTGTTAGAAATTGCTTTGTTGAATACAGGGAGAGTTACTACACTTCATAATATTCGCTACAGACAGAAGTCAAACAAGTAAATTGCAATATAACTAGGAAGTATCGTAAATATATATATTAAATATTTGATGATCAAATTTCACTTTGATTTATGCAACTTTCAACTTATGAAGATAATTACAATTATGTGGAATGAGGAATTTACCCAAATCTTTTGAAACCTGGACAAGAAATTTTTAAAGTTTAGAAAGAGAGATTTTTGAAAGAAATGTCAATCGTTTCAAGTTAAAAATGGCATTCTCTACCATATTCCAACGAAGTTCCGACCTGATAGTATCAGAGAAGTTCCAAAGGATAGACAAAGGAAGAATTTTTGGGCATTGCATTGTTCTAAGGCGGGCGATTGTCACTTTGGTATTTGTTCTACATTCAATATGATATCTGAAAGGTACTTGCTGAAAGGGATGTATAATGATATTCTCTCGATGGTAGATAGTTGTCAAGAATGTCAACAGCAACCTCAATTCAAGAAAGGCCCATCCGAACCACATCCTGTGAATATACCGGATTGAAGTTTTTCCAAATGGGGAATGGATTTAATTGTTTCTCTCATAGCAACAGTGGAAAGACATTTTTACATCATTGTTTTTACTGAATATCTCACTCGATGGGCAGAGGCTAAGGCAATTCCTAACAAGACTGCCTCTTGTACTTTTGCTGCGATATTAGATCTTATACTAACACGATTTGGTGCCCCTGAAATATAATCTCTGATCAGGGAAGAGAATTCGTAAGTGAACTCAACCATCTACTCTTTCTAGAACTTGAGATTAAGCATAACATATGCAGTGTGTATCATCCTCAGTCTAATTGACTGACGGAAAGATTTAATCAAACTCTCATCACCCAGTTGCGGAAGCTGGTAAACGACAATACGGACACTGGGATAAGTTAATCTCTTGGATATTAATGTCCTGCAGGTCTAATCGACAAGCATCTACAAAATCCTCGCCGTATTTTTTAGTTTATGGAATACAAATGTGACTACCAATCCAGATGGAATCATGTAAAGTTAACACAGATATGGGACAAAATGACAAATGTGTCTTGGAATCCAGAATCACGCGGGGTAGGAATTCCAAATTCGTTCAGGATTACTGCTAAATGTAACCTTACTAACTCTCAGCAAGCACAAAAACAACAACACGATACCAAACACCAATGTCCCAAGTATAAAATGAGTGCTCTTGTGGTATAAAACCTGTCGACGCAATACACGTAGGGTGGTAAGCTTGAATCTGTATGGATAGGGAAGAGAATTATCGTAGAAATCTTGGAAATAGGTACATATAAATTAGATGATCTCAAATGAATTTTTGATGGTACTCAACTTAAACCAGTAATTATGGAGGATATGGTAACAGAATTACCAACAAAGAAAACCAAATTAATCGAAAACAATAACGAAGAAGTAATTCCACTTGAAATATAACAGGAGGTTCAAAACTATATATTTCACCCACCAGATGTACAATGATAGAGGAACATAAGCGATGCTTCTGGAGGAGCATTGAAGCTTAAGGAGAAGTCATCATTTATTGGCCAAGTACTAAGTGTAAAATTTACAACATTTTCGAAACAGATTCAAATAAAACATATTATCGGCGATGGTAATTGTTTTTTTAGAGCTTTATCATACGTAATTACTAGAGAAGAAGACCAGCAATCTGCATTACGTAAATATGTTTGTAATTTTATGGAATTACAAGGGAAGGAAATAGGTGGAAAAAACCGCAAAGATTATCTCGAAGATTCGAAAATGAGGAAAGATGGAACGTGGGGAACTACAGATGAAATTTTTTTGCAGCAGCATAGTTAAAAACTACAATTTATACCTGGAATATAATAGGAGAAACACTCTGCTGTAATCGATATGGTCATAATATAGAAAATATCAACAATTTCCGGATATATGTTGATAATTCTAGTAGCATCCATTATGATATTGGTCTATCGATTGGTAAAAAATGATAGCATTTCTTTTTTCATTACTTTTAGCTATTATATTATATTTCATTTCTATTAATTTAGTTTCTCATGTTTATATTATTAAAAGGCAATATCTAATCATCTGATTATTTACTAAGTGGTAATTTTGCAAGGGAAAACATCGCTACATAGCGAATTTCCCGGGTGGAAAAACCACTGTAGGGGGATGAATACTATGTGACTCCGGTCGTGAGGCCGTATTTCTAGTTAACTATAGGATAAGGAAATCTGATTGAAAGAGTAGTTATCTATTCTATAATTATACATTTATCATGTATTGCTCAAATTCGAAGCGATATTATGACATAATCAACATGCTGTGGAAATGTGTAAAAACCACATAACTCACATTCATTAATATTTTCGTTGATGCAATGTGATCAATCGACTCCCAACTCTTGACCCTCTATCCAACAATAATACCTTTTCGTAGTCTAACTTTAGCGAATTAGCGATTTTAAGAAGACACAGTATACCCTATTCTAGGATCTGAGCTCGAAGCCCACATTCTTTCTTTATAGTAATTCATAATGGTAATATATGTTTCTCAATTGACCAATAATATAGTTCTACTCAGAGAAATAGTATAATTCCTAGAGAGCCCCATCAGGAAATCTATACTTCCATATTTGAAAGATAAATCATTAATATTTGAAATACTCAATCTTGCCTGGGGTGATTGTAATATGTAATTGTAATTGTAATTTTGTTTCAAATATGATGTAATTGTAATTGTAATTGTAATTGTAATTGAATCTATTGGAATAACTAATTCTATATTTCAATTCTGTATTACTTTAAATATTGTTTGTTATTAACCAGAGAGAACTACAAAGATAAAATGATGTGCTGAAACCATTATAATGATGCATTTTATATCGTCTATCTACAAACTTGAGTATGTAATAATTATTGCAACTGGCGAAGTTATGACATTGTATTGTAAGTGTATATATTATAATTCTTTCGTAATGTAATTGTAATATATTATAATATCTTCGTAATGCAATTGTAATACCAATTGTAACGGATAAAAATTGCTTAATTGCAATCGAATATATTCCATTTTAATTTATTGACCTCAGGTCTGTCATCAATTGTAAGGGTTCCCTTTTACTTTCTCATGCATCAATGGTTTACCAACTTTTCTCATTAACCTGAAACTTTGCAGATTGATGGTATCTGTTAGTGTACGAGGACCTGCGATTTAAATATCCATCCGCAGGAAATTTCCGAGAATGTGTCTATCCAGACTCACATGTTAGTATCGAACCAAATGCGGGAATTACAAACCTTATTTGGGAGCATTTGCATAGCCAACCTTTGACCCAATCTGATATATTTAGAAGTTATCCACTTTCGCCCTACGAATTCTCCTTTTTTGGGAAATTTATTTTGCAATATTTCAAAGATACATGTAAATGTATGCTTATCTACTTTATCGCCATGTAAGCAATCAAGCAAACATTCTCCTATCTGATAAAATATAGGTTTTTCTTTGGTAACCTATCTTGAATAGTTCACTTTCAACGTTTTTTCACATTATACCTTACCTTGGGTTTACATTTCCAAATTACTTATCTGGATATACGATAGCCTACTATACATAAGCCCTAATATTAATGTGCGAATATCGGACTAGGGATATGTTATCAGATAAAACCTCAAAGAAGGCATAGTACGATAGTTTGATAATCTCGACTCTTCCCTTTTTAATCTCCTCTCCTGGTCCGACACCCAAGGAATATTTCGAATAATTTTAGGACTAAATGGTATTTCTTTCGGTAGAGTTGGCGTAGAGTTCGATCTCATCATCAGATACTCTCTAAATTGACTAAATGCCATGGAATATTTCTTTAAAGACAATAACGGACTCTTTTTGTCCAATAATTATTTGCCATGAAAATAATATTTTTCTGGAAGGATTGGTCTCTAACCTTCATAGTGCTTGGCAGCTGAGTTGACGTATATAATACACACCAACCCAGCATAATTATTTCAACAAAAATATATATACAGTGGAGTCTCCTAATTGGGCACTCCGAGAAGCGGACAACCTCCTACAACGGACAAATTTCGTGGCACGGATTGAATTTGTCAAGCATGTAATGCAGTTGAAGTTGCTATAAATGACACATATTTACTTGTATGTTGTACTAGTAGTTTATCTTATCTGCAAAATGAGTTTATCACCTGATCTTAATAATGATCAGGAGATAACCTAATAGATTTGGTGAATAACTTTTGTCGAATACCCAATTATTTCCAGTGATAAACTTGAGGTTTAATTCCTATAATTAAAGTGGCTGCGACTTCAGCTTACACTGCTGGAGCATCCAACAAGAAACACTGCCTGGAATTGAAATGAATAATTGAAGTGATCAAGACACTACAGAAGAATCTAGGGATTAGTATTAGAGCTCTGGGGGAATTTTCAGTGTGGAAAGAGCCAAATTGTAGAATTACTCAAGAATAAAGAGTATTTGCTAGCTGCGTTCGAATCTAATGCGTCAGAGTATAGAGCTCATATCAGCAAGACACCTCGTAATTCGGATTATATTGAAGTCAACATATCCCTATACTAGTTGTACACTCTTGCCTGATCAAAAATATATCCTGGTGGCCTACATCTAGGAGATAATGCAAAACAGATCGCTGAATGCCTTGGAAAATCCAATTGTAAACGTTCAACTTGCTAGTTGGCGAAGTGAAAAGGAAAGTACAATATCAACAGTTTACAATTTGTGGAGAATCATGAAATGTACAAGTTGATTCCTGGAAAGAGAGGCTTCCTGAAAAAATTCAAGATTATGTTAAAGATAACTTATGAAATATGGACGAAACAGGTGTTTTTGGTAGGCTTTACCTGATCGTTGGTTTTGCCAAATGGGGAATCAGTGTAATGGAGGCAACAAAAGTAAGCAAGGGAAACTGTAGCTTTTTTTGTTACCTAGCAGGTACAAAAATAAGTTCTGTGGTAATCTGGAAATCCCAAAATCCACGATGCTTTTAAGGGTTTGATAAGTGGCTTTTGGCTAGTTCATTATTTCAGTCAGAATACAGCCTGGATGACTGGGGAGATACTGGAGCGATTGCTACATGACAATTTGTGATTATATTTCGTCTATTCTGACGAAATATATATATATTTACAAATTGGTATGTAGCAATCGCTGTCAAAACTTTGGAAAATGAGTCAAACACCTGATGGCATTGCCCTGGCTACCAATAGAGAGAAGGAAAACCAGCTCTCAGAATAGAATTTAGAGGGAATCTTCTCAATCAGACATGTACTTCATCAGAATATCTTGATTCAATTACAATAACAATTGGTAGTTTGTACTTTCATCCAGATATGTTAACGATACCAATAATTGATATCCTGGACCTGAATTATCTGGAGGACAAATGAGGCACTTCTATGAATACTAATCATATATTATCTTATTTCAATCTCCTTGGCTTACACACTTTTCATTAACCTCAATATCTTCAACTGCTATTTTTCACTTCTAGCTAAATGAATAAATTATCAAAGATATCCAGGTACAGTCGAAACTGTCTATTTCTGTCTATATTTTGCCGCAACATTGTTAAATTAGCAATTTCCTAGTATATGTAATCGGATACCTATGACTCGGGTTTCTGACTTGTCGTTTTTCTTAATATTTTCTCTGAACAGAATTCGTTTATACTGACTACATCATTTCCTCCTAAAACAGGACTTCTCATCATTATGGCTGAGAGTATCGTATGGTCCTTCTTCCCTGAGCCACAGCCTCTGAGCATAAGGCAGGCGGAATTGGAAAGAATATTCAACATCTCTACTCAGTCTGTGCCTATAAACTCCATCAAGTTTACACCATGATCGAAAATATACAGCGGGACCGATCATCAAAATGAAAATCTCTTAAAGGTGCTAAATACAACAAGAATTTGGAGGCGTCTTATTGCACTGGTCCAAAATATTCGCGGAGCAGGCAAAGAGCTGTCAAGAAATATTTACTGTTGCAGCCAAGCTAGCAGCTAGAATTCTCAACAAGAAGCTCCAGCTCATATGTATGGGTCCTAATAAACACGTAGGTGGCCTTTGACATAAGGTAGGAAGGCAGATGCTCCAGCTGTTTATTATTCTGCAAAAATGGGCTGGGTGAATACAAATCTATTCTCAAAGATCTTAAGGGACTTCGAAAGTCAAACACAATAACTTGACACCCACGTACTTCTAAATCTCAACAACGGATTGAGTTATACACTAAACTAGATCAAAATTCTCCCCAGAATATCACATCAGTCTTCCAGCCTTGTGACTCATGCCTTATACGATCTCAGGCACGGATCCACTGATGGTGCGTACCCCCCTATATATATTTCTCAAAAGAAAATAATTAGTTTCTTAAATATTTACTAATTGTTTAATTCGTACAAATATATGTATTCTTTTCACTTTCTCATCCTCTTCTTAAGGGTCGATAGTTGGTGATGCTATTTTAACGCATTCTATAAATTTATTAGCAACAAAAAGCAGGATTATTTGATATTGTCAAATATCTAACGGTCCTCAATTTTGTAACTGCAGATGAACAAATTGAATGCTGCGAAGAGTAGGGAGTTTTCAATTCATCTCAAGTGAGCCTACCCCTCTCATCAATTCGTTTGAGATATTCACAAGAAACGACAATACAGTGTCTATAAATCAATTTTCATCAATTTCTGTCGACATTGGTAGGAAAGTCTGTGGGCCAACTCAATCAACACCCCAACCTTACCTAAAACATTTTTGAGAAAATATATTCTAAGTCAAGGAAGTGTACGGTATTTCGGCCTGAATGGTATGAAATTCATCCTTGAATTAGTTATAGCGTCCCTATGATTATGGTTTATTGTTTCCATTTGTATATTTCAGCCCTGGACTACACGAAACAACTTTTACCAAGAGGCTTTGGAAATTGAGATAATGCAAATGTAATCGACAAAGGACTGGAGAAACATAACTTAATCATCTTGCCACTGACCAACATGATAATTGGCAAGAATATACACAGTAATTGTTACACAATCACAGTTCCATCGCGTTTAGACTTAATATGCATAGGCCCGATATGGTAGAAAATATTGTTATATACTTCACTATACTTCTAGAATATATTCGCTACTTTTGTCTACAGGAACTCCCTTTCGAGGGTATGACGAAAATTCAGATTCCCTTAACAAAGGCAAGTTTAGTGAACTGATGGAGGTAAATTTCATGGTTAACAAAGATTTCAGGGATGTTGGGGATAAAATTATATGCCAATATTCTATTCAAGTTGATTATCTCGTTAAAGCGATTTATAATGGAATGATTTCATTGATGGCATCAGAAATTCGTAGAATAATTGGTGAGGAAGTAAAATTTAGTATGTCTTTTTTATATTATTGGATGAATCCTAGAGTACCATAGGTACAGCGTATGAACAACTTAACTTTTGCGTTCAGTTTAGTTATGGTTCTGTGTCCCAAGAAATATTCTTAGGCTTTTCATATATTACACATGACCTAATCATATCCAATGAAGCACAAATATTCATTTCTTTCTTACAAACCACCAGCGGAAAACTTATCGCTATTTCAATGAATGGTGCTAGCGTAATGAGTAGTCATGTTAGCGATGTTCAAGCACGTCTTAAAGATAAATATCCATGGTTAGTCCATATTCATTGCACTGCTCATTGGGTTGATAAGACATCTTGTCGAAATAGGTTACCACCCTTGACTCATAATACACATTTTTTATCCAAACTAAACATAACCATCTCTTTGAAGAATGACCAAATGATATTAGATGAAACTATACAGATGATCCCGCAAAGTTTGGATGTCAGATGTCCTTCTTGTTTCGACTTAGTAGACACAGAATATGACAGTTAACAAACTATTCTAGTGGCTCTATGTCGCAGATGTGAACATTCAAATACACAATCAATAACTGCATCAGGTCTATATCATAAAATGTCTGATGGGAGATTTAATCTAACTATTGTATTGCTACATTTTGTGCTAGGCATCTTAAACCTTTTCTCGCTTTATCCACAATCACCAAATATATTGATTGGCATCAGGCTAATCACGGAATATCTTTAGTTAAGAGAACTATTGGAGATCTAAACTTACCACATATCTTATCATATAATATTCAGAAGGCGGAATTTTTCGGTGAAAAATGTTCTATACCTTCGACAATGTCTTCAATATTGCATTGGACAAAAGTAATATTGCATTGGACAAAAGCAATATTGGATTTCGATATAATTCAATAACTTTTTTAGAGAATGTCACCAATCAAAATGGATCTGATTTTAGAGGAGTTGGATAAACGATTTTCAATTCAAACCATGAACATTTTTGATAGATCTTGATGGATTAAATCCTAAAGCGAGTACTTTTGAATTTAAGTGAGCTGAAGCGATTATTTGAACGTTATTCGCGTCAATTGTAGTGAAATTTCCCTACAATCTGAGTTGTTAAGATTACAAGCATTTCATGTGGATAATTTATGAGTAAAAGTTATGAATCCGGAATTTTACCCAATATCATGAGATTGATTCATTCGAAGAATTGGTTACCTGTTTCAATAGCATCTTTGAACGCACATTTTCTTACATGAATAGAATAAAATGATTCCAAAGAGAATAACTTTCTGACTGTCTGTTAAGCGATCTCGCAGTTTTAGCTTTAAATAAGGATATCACCAAGAATATATATACAAAATCGAAGCTTTTAGCCACGAAAGAGAGAAGAGTGGTATCGAGGAATAGATTTGTTATTGCTAATTATGATTTTTCAATTAGTTCATATTGCTTTATTGATACAAACATATGAATAAATCTGTTGTGACTTATTGATAACAAACATATAAATAAATCTGATCGTGTTTTGATGATGGCGATGAGGACCTCCGCGATGACCCTCGCCCAGGTCGTGCGACTTCCTCAAAAGCCCGCAGTAATATCGAGAGGGTCTAAAGAATTTTGGACGAGGATAGATGAATAGCCCTGCGAGAGTTAGTGCTGTAAATATATTTTGTGCCCCACCCACAAAATCGAATCAATGGCATAATGTCGTATGGGGTATCAAACACAAGTACATCATGGGCGTTTCATTTTCGTTTTAAGGCTGTTTACTGAAATCCACTTGATTGCTCAAAGTATATATTAATTCAATACATAATAACCATTAAACATTGAAGAGGGGTTTCAGAACAACCTGGTAATTATGGAAGAGAAGTATTTTGTTATATGAAATACGTATTAAGTGGGATATACTTCAAATATTCTATTAACCATTTATCAGTCTTGGTCGCTACCATATAAGTTTTCAATTCCTATTACGTTATTACCAATCCTGGCTTACTCTGACTATGGCACCGATACTTACCCGCAAAGCCTGGCAAACCACATATATTGTTCTTATCGAGGCAACCACTTGCTATAAACTCACTCTAAACATAAATAGCTTCGAGTAACTAGACCAGGTTCTTCATCTTCAGCTGCACTGTACGAATAAATATAAGTTACTCAAGGACTATATAACAAGGCATCGACCAAATTTTCATCAACTATAGGCAATCAAGATACCCCCGACTCTACTCTCACGTGTTTATGAGGTTTGATGCTAAATTTAGCAGGAAATAACCCTTTAGTGAAATTGTGGAGCTGGGACAGAGATATATAGAGAATAATTTCTGTGCCATAGAATCAAAATGGTGGAATTATAACAGGACTATATGTATTAGTGTTATTTCACCAAATACGCAACCACCCAATCAATATCTGCGTAAATTTCAAAAGGAAATGATGTAACTAGATGATAACTGAAGAATTCTATTACCAAAAATTCCTCATTTGAAACAACTGTAAGGAGAGTAATATTCCAATTACGATTCCCAAATTTTACAATTGGAATTTAGGATGTTTATACAAAATATGAAAATTTGTGATGACGAGTGTTTTCGGAGTTACAGTAGTGACCATGGATGCCATATATTTGCCAATATTCCCCAAGAAATGGCCAACCTTCAAAGTTATTGTCAAATCATCTGACATACATATAGAACTTGGTAACATAAAAGTAATGAAACTTGGTGTGTAACTTCACTATAACCATAGTGTATACATATTATTGGCCCAACTTTGTTAGTACTTGATGTGACTCAAAAGTAACGAGACTCTATTTCTAAGTCATTATATAGGTGAAATAACATGGGTTCATATTGAACTAAAGCAACATAATCCCCATTGCATTCAATCACAGACTTACAATACGGCAGCTCTCTCATGAATTGCAGCGGTTTCTCTCGGGTTACTCGGAACTAGAAATTCGTATTGCCTTAGATGGATTTTAGGTCCTTAAAAACAACCTATAACACTGATTCAATTCTGGAATGTATGGCGATTGTTGTATTAACACTAAATCCCTCCTTCTTAGGTATTTCATTATTACCCTAGCAGAAGAGGTCTACGTAGCATTGTTATTAGGCCAGAACAATTCAGAAAGATTTTTGGATTTGTGTCAACATTACTTCAGATTTCCACTTTGGATTGAATAAAGTCAAAATACATTTAGTGTGCCTTTGGGCAGTGGGAGAGCAACGCTGATTTTAGTACCTCCAGAAATGCCAAACTGATTAATACCTTATGATTTGTCACTTGTGGTCGGACAACTCGAGGACGCTTCTAAAAATTGGCCAGCCCTGCTTTGTTCTAGGGCTTGGTTAGATCACTAACAACGAACATCCAACGTTAGTCCTCAGTCACCCAACATTTTCGATTTTCTGCCATTCAGTATTTATCTATCATTTCCAAGATTTTTTGAGCACGTGGTGTGTGCTAGAGTCCCTGTTAGCATTAGAGAGCCGATGTGGGACCCAGATATAGCAGACCTTTAGCAACCCCAGTACCTCAACTAAGATGCGTCTAACCAATACTATATTAACATCAGCTAGTATTCGAACTGAATGTTCGGGTTCAGCTACAACAAATTGAATTTCAATAGACTATTATTGCCTTTCTGTATGAATGCTAGGGTTTAAATTTTGACATCTCCACCTTTGATATGATTACATGCCCCCAAAACCTGCCACAGTGGTTCTTGTTTAGTTTGGTTTATCATACAAATAATGATCTTGTGAAGAAATAATGTTGCCCTCTCATAATTGATAAGCGTTTTGAGCTGAAGGTATAGTTCACGACATATGTCCGTGCTTCATATGTAAGTTTAAGTCGCTCAGCACACATTGAAATCGCCCAGCAAAGATAACTAAGCAAGTTGAATGACAGGTTCATCATCTACAATAATTCCTTTGTCTAAATGAAAACAAGAAAATTGCATCTCATGCCAGCAGTAATTATCTCTTGTGTCTAGTCCTTGTCAAAACAGTTAGTGTTAAGTTAGAAATAGTATTCTCTGGTGCCATGCATGTTTGTGATAATGTTGTATATCATTAACATCATAACACCAGAAAATTCCAATAAAATGTTGCAAACCAGTTATCCCAAGGCTTTATCGAAGTTATATAGCTGTGATTAATAAACAATAATTATAGTTCTGAAAATGTTTAATATTGAAACAACCATGAAACGACTATGAAAAGGTTTCAGATACTGATAAACAGTTTCACGGTACGGTGATACTGATTTCTGTCTTCGGAATCCATAAATATGACTTCCCAATCGCAAATAATAAATTTCATGTGATTAAAGACAACTAATGTCGATATTTTAACAATATTGTCATTTATGGAAGTTGTAAAACTCATGATTTACATTGAAAAACAGCCAGAGCTATTGTGGATGTCATGGATTTCCAGACGCCAATTGGGAACAAGTGATCGGCCTCCTAGACCGCTCCGGCCATGATATCAATAAAAACCCCTCCAAATCCAAATAAACTCCTTGCAAATCCTAAACAAATCAGATGAAAATGATGTGACAAATCCAAAGTCGGTGTACATGCCTCATTAAGTACACACATTTCTTCTATCCACATTTAGTATGGAGATCGTCAGTCGAAATGAATAAAACTTGTCACTAGCAAGAACTCAGGCAGTTTGTGTGGAGATTGTCACTAGGAATGAACAAACTCTTGGTAATTAAATCGATTTAGAATGGTCAATCAACACGCGTTAGTGTTTTCCTAGTCTTGATAGGAACTTCTTAAACATATGCAAAAGTGGGAATATATTATCACATAACGGTTTTGAGTTATGTAAATATGGTAGTGCAATGGGCTATGAACTGACTGAACTTTCCTTATTGCTAAATGCACCAGTACAGAATAGAAAGAAAAATTCCAATATGAAATTAAATATGCAATATAATAAAATAATCCGGAAATATGCCCCACAGGGGGCACAAAGGGTTGCTTTAGTTGAAATAGGCATGTATATAATAGCTACATAAGCGAAATATTCTCTTATAGTAAAACTATTGCAAAAATCGATTGGAAACAACTAATTTTATGTAAAAGTGCTATTTAGCAAGTTTTGGCTTAATTTCTGACAAATTTGCATGTATGACATTTATGGTCGCCTAATTTGATAATTTTGGTAACCATATGCTTAAAAATTATTCTTCAAACAATGGAGATTATGGGAAATTTTCTAGTTTCCAGTGTGAAATTCCACCCTAATCTATAGCAGCATAGCGAAGTTATGAAACGATGTACATTTTCGCAAACTAACAATTTTAACAATACCTAGCCACTTGGGCTATAATACAATATTTCATGTTGTTTTAATGTAATAATCCAAATTATATAGTCTCTCTCATCTACTATTAGTCAAAAGAAACTAAAAGAAGTGATTATAAACAATTATCTAGTGAATATATGCCGCCCTAAATGATGGTTAAGACTAGAAAAGTCGAATAATTCTGTTATTCATAATAGCTATAATGTATTTTAAGAAAAATCAAAACAACAAAAATTTAGAAAAATGTGAAATTTCAATAAAAGTCAACAGACCCAGATAGAATTAATTGGTCACCGTCGCATCATTTCGCGCCGCTGGAAATTAAGTTAAATTAGAGCTAATGGATTTAGCTTTCATTTCAAAACTTCAAATCATTTGCCTGCGAGATATTTCTGCACTAACTACAGGGTTAGGCATAAGTCCTGGAACAAGATAAACTAGTATATTTCTTATCTTACCATAATAGTAGTTGAAATTCGTAATGAATTAGTGGATATACATACTAAGGATACGAAATTAATCTAGCTCTTCGAATGTATTTCCCTTTGCTGCGATACATAGGCTCAATCGCTTATAGAAATTGTCGGCAGCAGCACGCAACACGTCCTCATTGATTAAATCTCACTCTCTTCTAATTGTAGACTTCAGACTTTCGACTTTCTTGTGAGGCTTTGCACATACCCTGGACTCTAAGATGGACCATATACACAAATCCATAGGGTTTAGATCTGGAGAAAGGTTGGCCATTCTTCAGTTGATATAAATTTCTGGTACATTGAGTTTCAACCACTCAGATGTCATTTTGGCTTTGTGGGAGGGAGCGGAATCCTGCTGGAACACTCAATGCGCGCCATTGAAGTGGTCACCAGCCCAAGGCTTCAATGCGTTCTCTAAAATGCTCTCTACATACGCCTCTTTGTTAATTTTCACCCCTTTGTCAATGAACACCAGAGGTGTCAGACTATCAGAGGGTATAGCTCCCCAAACCATGACCGATACAAGTTTCTGAGGTCTTTTGATTGTGCGTATTGGTGACGATTTAGACTTTTGATCTGGAGCAAGAATTCGACTGTTTTGGCGATTATATGCCATTTCTACGGTAAAGATCTTCTCATAGGAGAAGACAATACTCTGGTGTGGGGGCCACCAGTGAACCTTTTTCTCAGAATCAGACACTTTTCATACCTACGCCTCTAATTCACCACAGAAAGTAACTGTACCTCTCGAAATTTGCAGCATTTCAAGCCTAAATCCTCTTTACTATCATTCCCATACTTCTGGTTGAAATATTGAAGTGTTTTGCCATGCCTTGGGTGTTTCTAACAGTGTTCTTCCTGACCATCTCCCGAACGAGCTTCCTAACAGCAGGAGTACGAACAGAACGAGGTCTAGCTTTTTCTGAACCTGTCCTGTGTACTGCCAGTTCCTTGTAACTTTTGATTGTGCGGTAGACTATCCATAAGTTTATGGACAGTATTTATGATATCACGGAAGCTGATTTGCCTTCATTATGATAAAAGATTATCAATGACCGTTTTACTTCTTTGTCCATAAATCAAAAAAATTTTTCTAGTAGGACTCAATACCCTAAATATTGTTTAAAAAGATATTGAAGATAATATATGATAAATAAACGTTCACCTAAAACCATTCGCAGAACCTCTAGCTTAATTTAAATTTTGTTGCAGAACTTATGCCTAAGCCTGTATATTAGGGCGGATCGAGAAAAGTATACATCGTCCCTTCAACTTCTACCTCAGGCGAAGGTTGCCTTTGCTCTTTTCTAGGAAAATGCGAGACATAAATTTAAAAAATATTTCGAGTTGACCCTTGCGGTTTTATATTTTTGCTGTGTCACTTTCGCAAACTTGACTTTAAATTGTCCGAATTTTCTAATTCCTTTGACTTAGCCCCTTTAGATATATTATTTGGTAATAGTAAGTCGCATATTTGCTTTCGAATGGGGTATTAGGCTAATTTCTATGTCCAAAGATACTCAAGTTATCAAGATATTGTTTGCATATTCTATCATACCCTAATAATATTATCCACCCCCCTTTTTTTCCGAAGATTTGCAAATGCATAATTCTTACAAAAAATAGCTATATCCTCGCCAAACTTAGTATAATTCTGTCTCTAGATCTAAATTCATCAATAGATTACGACAAAGAAATTTTATTAACTTTCCTTATCTCTGGCTCTTAACTTAGTTACCATTTATCTAGCATGGAATTTATGGTCAATTATTGTATCTAAATAAAACTCGCCAAAATCACTCAATATTATAGAGTGATTATATTCCTATAATTTATGTAATTTTGATTATGGCAGGATACACGCTTAGTATTGTAGTATTTCATCCTGGTTTTGGTTATCCTGGACCCATCCCAGAAAATCTACTCCCAATAAAACTAGATCTATACAATCATTATAGTATACTTAGAAATGAAGATTCTAAATCAACTAGAGATGATATAGCGAAAGAATTAACTGAAGTATTAGTGCGTATCTATAATTTGTCTTCCATACCCATAAAATCAGAGCTCCAAATATAACAGTACATCATTTCTGATATTATCGAGAGAGCAAAACTTTTTGCTTCTTGAATTTGGCATTTGCAACTTGAGACGTCGAACAAGACATTGAATTCGGAATTATAGGCTGGACACGGTCAGGATATTGCTTGTTTTGGATACTTTTCTGTAGTATTTAGCTCTCTCAATAATATCAGAAATGATGTACTGTTATATGTGGAGCTCTGATTTTGTGGGTATGGAAGACAAATTATAGATACGCACTAATACTTCAGTTAATTCTTTCGCTATATCATCTCTAGTTGATTTAGAATCTTCATTTCTAAGTATACTATAATGATTGTATAGATCTAGTTTTATTGGGAGTAGATTTTCTTGGATGGGTCCAGGATAACCAAAACCAGGATGAAATACTACAATGCTAAGCGTGTATCCTGCCATAATCAAAATTACATAAATTATAGGAATATAATCACTCTATAATATTGAGTGATTTTGGCGAGTTTTATTTAGATACAATAATTGACCATAAATTCCATGCTAGATAAATGGTAACTAAGTTAAGAGCCAGAGATAAGGAAAGTTAATAAAATTTCTTTGTCGTAATCTATTGATGAATTTAGATCTAGAGACAGAATTATACTAAGTTTGGCGAGGATATAGCTATTCATTGTAAGAATTGTGCATTTGCAAATCTTCAGAAAAAAAGGGGGGTGGATAATATTATTAGGGTATGATAGAATTTGCAAACAATATCTTGATAACTTGAGTATCTTTGGACATAGAAATTAGCCTAATACCCCATTCGAAAGCAAATATGCAACTTACTATTACCAAATATTATATCTAAAGGGGCTAAGTCAAAGGAATTGGAAAATTCGGACAATTTAAAGTCAAGTTTGCGAAAGTGACACAGCAAAAATATAAAACCGCAAGGGTCAACTCGAAATATTTTTAAATTAATGCCTCGTATTTTCCTAGAAAAGACTAAAGGAAACTTTTGCCTTAGGTAGAAGTTAAGGCGACCATGTATACTTTCCTTGATCCGACCTACTGTGTATCTACGAAGGAAACCGTCCAAACACGCCGAAAACTAATGGAAAGTATTTTGTAAAATTTCCTTAGTCGACTGAGAACCAAGCTCTGATGTATGGAAGAAATACATATAAGTTCTTTACTCTACTTTGAAATAGCAAAATTTGCTTACTGTCACTACTCTAGTATTTTACCACAACACACTTGTGTAGTTACTACAGATATCAAATGCTACACCACAACACCTTTGGTCAGAGAACATTTGTGCTTTTTTAGCACTCCTGAAAATGGGATTTAAATAATTCTAGGGCATACCGAGTGACATTGGAGTATTTTTTTACTAGTTTATTTGACATATGATCACGTCCCTCATCACCAGTAGATAAGTGCGCTCGTTTAAGTACCATAAGTACTGAATTTAGACCTGCTTTTGAAGAAGATAATATCCATGACGGTTCTTGGAAGCAGGGTTTGTAGCTGCTTATTTAGGATCTTCAATTGTTGAATAATATTCATCTTTGTGCATCAAGAATTTTTTCAAGTCTCATATTTCTTTTAAAGCTCCCTGTAAAATATTTCTTCATAGGAATAATTCATGTTGTTGTGTATGAGTTGATTCAAATACGAAATATATTCAAAACCTTTCCGATTCTACATTTTATAATCGGACAAACACGATCTGAACTACGAAGCCATTTTTATTGACTATGCCACAAGTGTTTGTGTGTGAAGGGAAGAGATAATTGGAGGTCATATATCGATGACAACAATCAAAGTTGCCAATCCAATCCAATCGATTCAGATTGGATATCGATTGCCAATCCATTCAATGAGCAACTCGATCGATTTGTTACAATCGTAACACATTATTATATGCCAGTTTTTAATGAAATTACCATAATTTTGAAGTAAACGACCAATAAACCCCTTTCTAAGTTTCAAGTTTTCTAGAAATTTCCCGGCAGTCAAAATAATACCTACAATTATGTATTAATTTTACTGCATATAGCTATTTCAAAGGATTAAACTGAACCATGAAATAACCTAGTGCTTTACTTCGTGTGTTTCAACAAATATAGTTTTATATTTGAGGACTCTAACAATTATACATACTGACTGATTGCCTTGTAGGCAATTTGTGTAACAAGAGATCTTGAATTAAGTCATTTCATGAAACAGCTGGAAAAATTAGTCATTTCATGAAACAACTACGCGAAATTCCTAAATTTTCAGGCATTATGTGAAATGACTGATAACACAGATTGACTGTAACATATATACGAACCGATTTAAAACCACCCCATATGAAAGACAGGGAATATGTCCATATTACCCATTTACGAGTATTAGTTTATTGGGTTGAATAATATTTACTGCATTAAATTCTGGAAAAGGTGCAGATGAGTATACAATAGAAACCGGATTTTTGGCCAATTTTGTATTAAGAAAATAGTCAGAAACTCTAATTGACACATTACTAAATGGTTGTTCAATAAATAATGAGTTTTTTTCATAATTTATATAGTAAACCTATACTTATCATAATTGATTATCAAATGTTTCGATAAATTCCCCTGTAACTTTGTACATCGTTCCATCGTTCTGGTAACTTTCAAGCCCAGTGATATACAATTCTTTAGGGGTCCCTTTTCCCAGTGTTTTATTCGTACTCCAGCCGTTTCAAATCCTCAAATCTCCCCTCGAAGGGGTCTCTTCATCTCTCCAAACAGTCAGTAGTCGCTAGGAGCCAGGTCTGGACTATACGGGGATGAGGGAGGCATTCGAATCCTAAGTCGCCAATTGCAGCCATTGTCTTGGAGATTACATGGGGCCTTGCGTTGTCATGTTGCAGCAGTACGCCACGTGTCAACCTGCCTCGCATCTGACGTTAATCGCTTGACGCAATTTTTTCAATTCGTCAATGTAATAATCACAGTTTATGATGGTCTTCTCAGGCAACTAGTCGAGGTGTTTTTTCCTTCCCTATCCCAAAATACTGTTGCCATTCTCTTCCCTGCTGATTTTGCGGCCTTTATCTTGATGGGTACAGGTTCATCACTTCTTTTCCACTGCTCCCATTGACTTTAGCTCTCTGGTTCATAATAATGAAACCAAATTTCATCCTCCGTTACTATACGATCCAAAATGTCTTCCTCTGCCTTGTATCTTGAAAGTAATTCTTTGCTAACTCTGACCCTTTCGCGTTTTTGTTCTTTTGAAATAAGTTTTTGGACCCAACGCGCAGTTAACTTCAACATTTCCAGATCTTCAGTGATAATCGAGTGTAGTGTGGATTTTGATATACCTACACATACGAATATATATACTGTTTAGGGACTTTGTACAGAATTCAGTTTTCACCATACTCATATTGCTAAAGTGTTTTGGTTTCATGGTCGTTTCGCGAGTAATCATAGTCGCCAAGCTGAATAGAAAAGTCATACAGATACAAATATTGCAGAAGAAAGAGGTTCAAGAACATCTTTATAATGGTAAGCGGGAGTGCATGTATATAGCAACACTAACACTTTTGCAAATACTCATTAGTTTACTTGAATTTATATGTTTACCATTCTATTTGTCATTTAGAGTGAGCATATTTGGAAGATAAAACGATGAGACCGAATATATTTTTGCAGACTAAAATTCTCTTCCACTACTCATAAAACATTCTAAGAAACCAATACAATCATTGGATCTTTTCTACTTTCTTTCAACCCAATATACCTACAGACTACTACAAGATCTGATGTGCCAAACTCTCTAATCTTTTTAATGTTGAGGTGGTGGAGCAGGTCACACAAAATTACTTCAACTCTATAGGGTAGCAAACAACCCCATAAAAGGTGGACAACCCTCATCGTTATTAAAATATGTTGTAGATGGTAATTGATAATTTATTATTTGTTTCCCCTAATATTTTGTGTTAATTTGAAGATATTACAGCAAAGAACTCATCGAAAGATTATGAACTGATGTATACAATTTTTGTATCAATTCGTTATACTATCCAAAAGATATAAAATTTACGAGTCGAGTACCTCATATTCGAGTTCTACTGTACAGTACTTATTTTAATATATTGCCAAAATGACCCAAGATAGCATTATGTAGAATAATTGTATAGATGTTCCATAGAATCCAGATAGTTCATAAATACAACCACCAAATGAGGTTGTTTAAACATTTCGAGTCTATATTCGAAATTTTACAGGCAGGGCGATCGTTTATTCGGAGCCCTATAGTACTTTAATATTATATCTTATGTCCAGTGTTCCCTAAAGGCCGGAAATTATTCTTCCTCCTTACTTATCGTGTCTCTCTATGTGCAACTGGAGGTCCTGGCTCCACTTTTATTCTCCGAGCACCCACTGACACATAATTACTCCAAGGGACCAGAAAAATCTCAACTTTCTGGACCAATTGCAAACAAATCGTTATTTCTTGCTTTTTGTTTCGCTCCTTGACCTTACTGATTGTTTCCTACACACATTGACTCTCCTCTAGAACTAGCCACCAGATTAATTTTGCCCCCCTACCAGACTTTAAAGCCACACAACACCACCGCGCTTCTACCCAACTTTATATATATATATATACAAATGAATACGTGCGCAATTTAATTAAGTATGCAGCAGTAAAGAATATCTTATATTTGAGTGGAGCATGTTATTGTTAAGAATTTTCCTCTAGGACTCAAACTTGTCCGAGCCAGGCATAAAACTCCCTTTCCGGCCAAAATCAGCCCGATATCTTCCCTTTCTTAATTATTCCGGCATTCCGTACTTATAAACTTTTGAATATGTATATTAGGGTACATCAGTTACCCTATTGAACGAAATCAAATGTCTTTACAGTCTTACTACTAATTATGTTTTCTATATGGTTTAATTAATCATTATACCTAAATGAGTTGCATATGTAGTTAGTGGTACCCAAATGGAATTTTGTGATGATACTTGTTGTTTGTGCTTTTTGACTGGGTTTCATCTAAATTTGGTTAAATATTTAATTGGATCATGGCCAACTATGCTACGGCTAGTTAAGTTGAGGATTGTCAAATATTTACTATTCCTTTGCTAATATTCTAATTGATCATGAAGAATTCCGCCAATCGTCATTAATTTAACTCTTATTAGGTTATCACATATGGAGTAGTTATCAGAACACTTTTGAGCATGATTAGTCAGACACTATGACGCCGTACAAATTCAGTTTACGGGAAACACCAGAAATTTGACTAAACATTGAAATCGTAAGAATTGAGTCTTGATTGCTTCTGATACAAACAAAACACGAATGTATCACGGCTTGCAATCATGCTTTAAAATACTATGTAAATTTCCTTAGTTCGTTGCATTGTCACTGATTTTCTGTGCCGACTACACAGAAAAGTTTATGCATTTAGCAATGAAATCATATAATAATGCTAACATCTGGTTATATAAGGATAGAACAGCTTCCGTACTATGAAAGTTAAATGTATTAGTCTATCACACTCAGAACGGCCTATCGGTTGGCTGTTAGATTTCTGCTCTCCGTTTAGATTAAGTCTTATTTGTATCCATTTCTAGGTTGAGATATCATTCTACGAGATTTATAATGAACATATATATGATCTCCTGGCTAGTCAAAAGAATCGTAAGGAGCGCACACAGCTACGTGTTAGAGAGCATCCGGTCTTAGGGCCTTATATAGAAGATTTAAGTACATATGTAGCTACAGGATATATTGATGTTGAACATTGGCTAACATTAGGCAACAGATTTAGAGCTACTGCCGCTACTGGTATGAATGAGCGATCTAGCAGAAGTCACTCTTGTTTCATGCTAGTGGTTACTCAGAATAGAGAGTTAGAAGGAGAAGAGGCAAGTATAGTGAGCAAAATCAATTTAGTCGATCTCGCTGGTAGCGAGAGAGTGAAAAACTCTTTTACAAGTTCAGAACGCCTCCGAGAAGGACAAAACATCAACAGATCTTTACACACATTAGGGAAGGTTTGTTTCTAGCGTAAATTGAATCAATTGTGACCTTTGTCCTCGTTTTTGCCATGATCTCGTACCTGAGCTCCTTTAGGCAAAGGAGTATGCAGCGTGAGGCCATTGGGTCACATGGCACACCTAAGATTGCGTTTGCTTACCAGTTTTTCATTGCAATGTTTATATGAATCCAGGAATTACCGCTCATGGCAACCTCTTTGCGTACTTACTTCGTACTATCCTAGCATCCAAGCGATCCTTCTGCCTCCAAGTATCTCATGAGCTGCAATTACATGCATTATCATGAAATAGCTAGGGTCATCGCTTCTCCAGGTGCCTCGATTTCTGCGATAAGGTGTGCTTTTGTTTGTAGGTCAGACTTGATTAAATTCGAAATGCGAAATTTGGATTCAGCATATTTTTTGTTACATAGCTTAGCAATTATTATCTACCGTTATTTATAATTACATATTTTTGATTACTATTTTATATATTTATTACTAAACTAATAATTTGACGCTAACAATACGCTAGCTACTTTAAAGCACTTCGTTCTCCCCGAATCTGTGTCACATGTGGCAGAAGTGGCAAATATCAAATATATCTACTTCACTTCGTATGAAAATATATACCAAAAATCGAATACATTTCCGACTATACAAGTATCTGCATGTTCGATAGAGGAGCTGTGGACGTTTTATGCAATATCGATTATTTCAAACTCTCACTTTATCTGTTTGAAGAATCTTAAATAGTGTTGATGATGATGCAATACATCTTGTACAAATATTCTAGTGATGTGCCGCTTCTGAACTTGGCATACTTGGGTATACAGACCCGTGGGAATCAAATATGCTATCAGAATTGTTCCATCTTTTATGAATTATCTGCAATCTGCAATTGAATATTTAACTATCTCATTATCTATATAATGAGCAAAGTTGACTAGAAAATATCTAATCGGGAAAATACTCGAGTAGGTCAGTAAAATGTTAACTCCAATAGTCAGATTGTTCTTTCAGCTATATTTTCATATGCACATTCTTATCTTTGCCATACTGCCAGGATTTACAATTGTATATTTAGAGTTGTACAAATACTTTTGTTCAGCTAGATTAGTTTTCACCAATATATTTATTGTTTCTATGGTTCTGCATTCGATAAATGTCAGCTTGCTACTTATTTATACAATGCTACATTTTTGGTTCTTGTTCTGACAGTTCAATCAGTTTGTTTGATACTAATACATGACGATTGTATGTTTGATAGCTTGCGACGGATTTTGCTCTTTGAGTTAATTTTGTACTTAGTCAATAGTTTCTTTTAGAATATTTACGAATATTTCACCTACAGTGGTTTAAATTGGCAGTTATTAAACTATAGGCATCTCTGTGCTGGATCCCTATATAGGTTATCGATATACAAAATGCTATGTTCAGTCCATTAAGATACAGTTATGACCAATTTTGTCAAAAGTCCCAACAATTATATTTTTGCTTTGGTAATAATAATTTTTTCATAACCCATGATATTGTCGTATTTCCATGATTTAGAATTGCATAATTATTAGTGTGTAGTACTTTTGTTCCATTAGTGAATATGTATAGGCCAACCTGAGCAATTGAATTCTGCAAACAACGACCCTGACATATGTATAATTACCTGATGTAGAACACATGTTTTAAGACGTCAATTGGTTATCCACGCATATATTGGATAGCTGGCTAACCAGACGTAACTAATGCATATCCAAAGACACGAGATGGCATTTCAATTATATCTATGAAGATTGTGCATATATTTATCACCAAACATTCCCAAGAAGAGAATTATTTGTTTTGAAACAATCCTAACCAGTCTTTTATCCAGGAGCGCTACCCGCACCTACAAGCGCCTATTTACAAAAAATCTGTATGGTTAGGAGCCAGAAAATTTTGGGAGTTAAGCGCGTACTATACACCTAATTCGGCGAATAATGTAATTATGGTTTAGTATTATTCGAGAACATTCTATTCAAACTTAGTTGATGTAAATAGCGATGTAAGTAGGTTAGTATTGTTATTAGTATTGTCTCAAATTCAATATTATTTAGTAATATCTATATTATTACAAATGGAATAATCATAAAGTCAATTGAATTGTATTATTGTTTATGAGACTAATCAGTTGAATTCATTAATATTGTAAAATAATTCAAAAGGTAAATTGTTCATAATTAAAGAGAGTAAGCTTGATAAATGATATGTAGGTCGAGCCCTAATACTACTGGTATGACACTTCTAGAATGTAATATTAAGCGTATGTATGTAATAGATGTATGATTTGCTTAAAATTTAAGTTGATGCTTCGAAAATCCAAATGGTCTAGGCGCGCAAGTGAAAGCGAGAACTAATTTAGGCGTGCTACATATAAAAGCTGGAAGAAATCCTAATCCTAACTATCAAAAGTTGATAATGAAAATGATATACAAATCTATGTTGCGCATCGAAGCGGATCCTACAATTGTATATTTTGATTTTTAACTTTGGAAGTACTTTCAGTAATTTTCTAGCTGGACAAAGGTGGACTTGTATTCCCGCCAGCGCTCTTTAAACACGACATTATCTAGACATTTTCGGCCGCCTCTTATTCTCTTGTCTCTTTTCTCACATTTGTACTTTCCGGCTCCTAAGACCCTATTTTTGAGTAATCGTTTTTGAAAAAAGTGCCATTTTGCTCCGAATGAATGTATGGTCAATTAATTCGATATGAGCGGGACCCACTCTGGATCTTGCCCATTTCGGGAAACTGTCCCCCATCGCCGTCTCATCCAACACTGCAATAAAATTCTATCTACCCTTCTTATTTGAAGAACCCTAATCACCCTAATTTTTCCGTCTTTAATGTAGTCACTGGACCATATTTGGGGATATTTTTCGCCCTTGTTACTCTAGAATGCCTCACTTCTACTCGATATTCTAACTAGCATTCCCGCTTTGTGTTACGCATCGTATTGAATAATTATCTAAACTTCTGCTAACTCTAGTTCTAATCTTGAAAAAGTGAACAGTAAGCTCTAATTTTGTAAGCTCACAATGTATTGTTGTTCGGTTGGGAGAGCCTTTTAATACGACTGGGGAAACCCCCTCTACAGATCAGGGGGGGGGGTTAGCCTAGAACACGCCTGAATCCGAACGAATCTAGTACTTAGATTCTCAAACAATATCTTAATTTAAAAGTTTATTGTTATGTAATTTAGTATGATATTATGAACTTTTGATATAGTTATATAGCTATACAGTATACTTACTCCCTCAAACTTATCTATAACGGCAGCAAAAGGAACTGGCTAAATATGGCCTGTTCCTTGTATACTTTTGTAAAATCTAACCCGAGGAGATCGCATGTCCTACCTTTCCTAGATTATTTTGAATTCGAATTTTGCAATTTCAATTTTTCATCTAAATACCGTTCATATTTTAATTTACTTACAAATATTTATGTCTAATTTTATTGACATCATTGAACCAATTGTTCACGACACTTAAATCATGCCCTCTTAATTATCTATTTTCCAAGCTGTAATTCATAGTAGTATTAAGCTTTGGAGAATTTTTGCGTTTGCATTTATCTATCCTCTTGACTATTATCTGACACTGACTTCACTGTTCATTACCTGATTTCAGTTCCCTGTACACATAGTAAATTGAGATGTTGGAAACTTAAAAATCATTCTATTTGTATGATATATATAATATACCGTATTTCATCATACTATATTGAGGAAATGGAACTTTTGACACATTCGTCATTTATTTTACCATCGCGCCATCACCTAGTATTTTCTGTTGGATATAATTCATATCAACTTTAAGTAAGTCTTTATAGCGATGTATTACTTTAAGATACCTTATTTACTTGTGTATAGTGAAAGACTATTGTCTAAATCATGGAAGCTCAATGCTATTCTATCCCCTTCTTTCAGATAAAGTAGGTTGGAGACTCTCTTGAAAGTTTGGGCCTAGTTTGAGTAGGGTAGAACTTTCACAAATTGTCACTTTTTTGGGCGCCATAAATTATGACGGGGCTGAAATTTCACTTCTACCTTTAGCAGCAGGTAATTTACAAAGGGTAGAATCCTAGACTACATGAGATTAAGGTGTGAAATTCTTGTGCGCCTTAGGATTTTGTGAAAGTAGGGACAAATTTGGTAGGCCAGTTTTCCCCACCGGAAGGCCAAGTTTTCCACATTTCACACCTAATTTACTCGTAAACCACCCTAATCCCTTTCCCTATTCTAGCTGCATAAAAAATTTCAACCCTTAATGTCATCTAATCCATGATATTTAGTGAGCCTTCCACACTAAAAGATTTCTAAGAATTTGATTAAATATATTCCAATAGGGAAATTTTCTTATATAACTAAACTTCCAAAAGGTGAACATCCTGCGAACCAGCAAAGGTTTTCATTTTTGAGAGGTGTCCACTTTTCATGATTTATCATAAAGTGTGTTTATTGACAAACAGTAGTAGTAAAATCATAGATATAATTCCCTCTCTGTTGTCTCACAATCTCAGGACAATAGAAGGAAAATGATCTGATGGCGATAAGTGAAACTATCCAGCCATCCGTTGGACCCTTTAAACTCTGTATTTCCAAGAGACTTCGCGATTTCTAGTTCCTTTGCTTGGATGACGGGACCACTGATCGGAATGTTCCTAGCTCTAGCCCCTTGAAACCACGTGAATATTTTTCTATTAATGTCCTCAAACTTGCAGTTGGGTCTCATCTGCTTGGTTTTTGGATTTAGTTCATGGGCATCTGCAATGTCGCGTATCCTCTTGAGATTCTTATTGACTGCACGCACTGATATCTAGTACTTTTCAGCTAGTTTTCGCTTAGACAGACCACTGCCTGAATCTTTGATCAAAGCGTGTCTCTGTTCTCGTGTGGGCTGTGATTTACATTTAGAAGACATTTTTGGTATTTTTGGCCGGAACCATTTTAATTGACAATGACAACAGATTTCTGAAAATGTTATTTATAGGACCTCCATGTTTCCCCATTGGTGAAAGCATTGTACATGCAAATATGTTGTCTCTTTTGCCTATTGTATCAGGAAGCTTCTACAGGATCTTAAGAAATTGATGTCCCTTTATCACCCCCGCTATTCTCTAGTTTAATCTAAATAGATATGGTATTACTTTCTTATATAATCTCCACGCAGTTTTAGACATTTTCTAAGTCGACCAGGCATCCCAGCTATGAGTCTTTCTAGTGTCTTCGGTGAGATTTCCTTCCAGGCCAATTTTACCTGTTTTTCTAAAACTTTAGGTTGGTTGCGCGCTCCATTGCATCCAGCTTGGTTTGCAAAATAGCCCAGAGGTTTTCGATAGGGTTTAAGTCTGGTGAGTTCGGAGGCCATATTTCATTTGTCTAAAAACCTACCATATTGTTTTTCAACCACTTTTGGCTTCTTTTGGAAGTATGTACCGGGGCTCCATCATGTTGAAAAACTGCTTGGGACCTATCTGGCAACAATTTTCTCTCTAGGATCGTCCCTGAATCTCTCGTTCGAAGTAAGCTGGATGTTAGAGACTGTTTCAATATGACTTCCACTTAATATTCTGATGTCACAGTTGTCTTTGGGGGATTATATCACACCCCATACCATGATTTTCCAGGATATTTAACTTTTTCAGTGGGAGGGATATCAGCCCTGGATTTCGCCCATACACGGTCGTTTTGCTTATTCGGAGTGTGGAATAGCTCAAAAGAGGACTCATCTGAGAATAAGACTCTTTTCCATGTGTTAATTGACCAATCCTTCCTTTCGTTGCAGAATTTTAGTCGAGCTGTCCTCTGTTTTTCTGTCAATTTTGGTTGAACCTGTGGTTTGTACGGTCGAACCTTGGGATTTTACGTATGTACGAGTGAACTGTCACATGAGAGATAGAAAACCCCTTAGATTGGAGATTCTTGGAGATATGTTGTGTAGACTTCATCTTTTTACCGATTGTCTTAGCAATTACCACTCTAGGTACCATAGTGACTGACGTTTTCCTTCCACAGCCCTTCCTGTTCTGTAGAGACTCACCGGCCTTGAACCTCAGTAACCAGCGTCGAATGGTACGGATAGATACACCTACAATTTTAGCAACCTGATGAATTAACATATCCGCTTCTATCGAAGAAACTGCACGTGTACGGGTTTTTGGAGTCGCTTCTTTAACCATATCAATTTCTAGTATATTATAGATAGGAATATTTGAAAAATAGCGTATTTTGAGTAGAAAGAATTTAGAAATTAACTGAAATCTAATAATTAAAAGCAATTATGAGTATGATTATAGAGTTAAAACGTGGTTCATCAAGTGGAATTGTGGTTCTATTTCATTTCCCCAAGGGGACATCAATTTCTTAACCCTTGTCATATATTGTGAAGCCACATTATCAAACATCCCTGCTTTCACAACTAGTGTGATATCAAAGCTGACTGAATAGTCAAAAATCTGGCAGAAAAACTGATGTTCATTTTTAACATAGTTTGAAAAGCAGCCCTTTTCATTCCAAACAGCTCTTGCGAAACCACATGATGAGAAATCATATTTTAGATGATTGTAATGCATATTTCGGTACCATATTCAAATAGTAATAAATAGATTTCTATGCTCTATCATATGTATTTCTCGAGATATGTTGTAAAACATCAGTTCATGTCGGCCTTATTGTATTGAAGCCTAGCCGGAAAAAATACATCCGTATATTAAGGAAGTCATGCATGCAGATTCAGAAAAATTGGCCTGGGATATGTACCTAGGTTGACTAATAAACAGAGTGACTGTATATTTCAATAATTATGCGTTTTGGCTCGAAAATAAGTTTGGCATATTAGTAGAAGAGAAATTATCAAAGATAATATGTTAAATTGTGCTCGATTTGTTTGGTGAAACTTCACATAATTCTTACTGTCTAGTCTTGCCGGGTCTTGCGTCAACCCGATTTTCTGGAGCATGTAGGCGGAGCCGTCGATAGCCACAACGGGCCCGGGTTAACCCCCTATATAGCCGTTTAGAACAAGCCAGTAAGTATATTTTGAGATTTGGATAATTTGTTACATTCTATTCATATGACAACAATAAATTTACGTATGATTAATCCAAAAGTGTGAAAATCGGTTTCAGCATGTTCGATATATTTAATGAAGTTTTATTGAACTCTATTTACTTCCCTGATAAACATTATAAATACATGGTTGTGCGACAATTTCAAAAGTTGCATAGCGTAAATCCCTTGCTGGACAACGGATAAACAAAATTGAGATTATTAATATAGATACGTCTTGAATTATTCATTATTTATCAGTTCGAGTCAAGAGGCCATCCAAACTCTAATTACTCCAAATATGTTTGGAGAATAATAAATATCGACGACTGCGATACGAGTGGATTTATCTCGGCTATGGTTCTCCCAGCCTGTTAAAATATAGTTAGTCTAAGATAACAAGTATAATTTGCACTACCTATATGTTTTGGTTAGCGTAAAATGTAAAATGGTAGATGGAGAAGAATTTTAAATCTGATTCTTTGGAGGCTATGTTTGAGTAACTCTAACATATCTTGCCGGGTGGACGTACTTTCACCTCTTCGTGGTTTCCCGGATCTACTAGATAATATTGTTAAGCGGATGTTGACTGTGCGTACATAATTTTCAGTCGCTAAGTTTCTCATAAATGTTTTAGAAGTTGAACGGAATGTGTCATAAAATGCACAGTAAACCATGCCTTCTAAGTCAGCTTTTTTTCAAAAAGGGAAGAATATGAATTGGTTTCAGCATCTAGTAGAGTTTATGGACGAATAACAAATCAAGTAAAAATTGACAAGTACCTATTGTGAAAATTTATGTGGGAGTTGAATTGTGGCACATATGTACATTTAGCGTGAAACATCATTAATAACACAGGTCAACAAGGTGATTCATCACAGATCTTATATAATTTTTCTAACGTGATTTTTGTCCTGATTCAAATCTGCTCTCCGTCTTTATCTATAAGAGACAGCCACGTGTAGTTTTTTTATAAGATCCAACTTTATTATTCCATTATTTTCAATAATAAGAATTCTAAATATTCTAAAATTTTACAATAGCAAAGTAGCACAATTTATATATTAATGCAACATATCTCAATTTACTACTCTATTTTTTCTCTTTATCGAATCAACCAATTCTCATTATGCATCGCAGATGTATCAATACACCAGACAGTTTTTGCTCTGTTTGTGGCTCCATTTGTTTAAAATCACAACGACGTACCATACATAACAAATTACCTCAAGAGAATAAATAGCCAGTATTTTGATTGTCCTTTAGATGATCAAGATAATATGTGGGCGCCTCATATAATTTGTTCTGCTTGTTCTAGTGGCTTACGTGATTGGGTGAACAAAAGAGAAACTTCAATGCCTTTGCAATGCCAATGGTTTGTAGGGAACCAAAGAACTACTGCGATTATTGTTATTTTTGCATCGTAAATACCACTGGGTTTTCGATGAAAAATAAACATAAATAATTTACCCAGATTTGGAATCTGCCCGCAGACCAGGTTCTCACGATGTCTCCTTTCCTGTCCCCACTCCTACGTTATATGGACTTGATTCTCTTTCTGATGATGTAGATCAGGCTTGTCCAACCTTTTTTGTTCGCGGGCCAAATGAGGGCTTCTTTAACTACTTGAGGGGCCACACGACATTGGATATATCAAGGTAGCATGATGTTATTTATTTGGGGATGGCGTTAATACGGATTATTTCAGAATTGAAAAATCCCTACATGTATTATTAAATTATAGTAACTTTAATGATAAAGAACATATCTAATGGGATATCTGACTTTGTTTTTGTTTACAGCAAGAGTCAATGTCTGCTCGTACACTTGATGTCGCAATCCGTAATATTCCTGATAGATGAGTGTCTGTCAGGAGTGATCTAGACTTGTTTTTAACATTTTTCATCATTGAGAAATGCTGTTCACAGCAATACGTGCGGCCAAATAAGGAAAGGAACCGAAGGGCGTGTTGCGATAAATTAGGAAATAGATCCGATGTAACATATTGACCATAAAATGTCAGAAGGTCATGCTCTGCAAAGCTCTCTTTCTCTCCGAGTTATTTTGTATTTCAATTAGTTCAAGTTAGAACATTTCAGGAGCATTAGTGGCATCAGTTCCAAACGGATCTGCAAACAACTCCATTTCATCGAATTTGTCACTAAAATCAGAAAATCTTAGTTTAAATTCAGCGATTAAGCTGTTGATCAGTGCAGAATACTTGTCATGGTTCACTGTCTCACTTTTTCTTGAAGATAATGTTGAGATATGTACCACCTTTTTCAAAATAAATTGTTGGTGGAATAATTGTAATTTGTTGATGAACGCTTTGACATGCTCATGCAGGTTGTTAACGAATTGTTTTCTTCCTTGTGGTTTCAGATTTAAATCTGCGAGATACTTAGTTATGTCAACTAGAAATGCGAGATCATTCAAACACTGATCATCATCCAGAAAGCTCACATCTTTTCCCTTAATGGTCATGAATGTTTTTATTTCTTCAAGTAGTGACCAGTATCTGGCTAGAGTAGACGCTCTGCTGAGCCAGCGAACTTGGCTAAAGTAAATAAAATCGTTATAGTCTGATCCTACCTCTGCAAGAAATGCTTGGAATTGTCTGTGATTGAGTCCCTTCGACCTTATGAAATTGACTATATTGACGACATTTTCCATCACATGTTTCATATCTTAGGTTTTTGCACAAAGCTGTTCTTGATGAATAATGCAGTGGTATGCTATAACAGGGGAGGTCATTGATTTGAGCATAAGGCTAACAAAACCTTTATGCTTTCCTGTCATTGCAGGGGTTCCATCGGTTGTTAAATCACTTAGTTTTCATCTGCAAGTTTGAATTTCGTAAACACATGTTTTACTACATTGAAAATATCTTGCCCAGTAGCTGTGTCTTTCATTGGAAATAAGTCGAGCAGTTCCTCGATTATTTCGAAATTTTCTGTGACGCCACGTACAAAGATTGCCAGTTGAGCTGTGTCGCTTACATCAGTACTTTCGTCAAGGGCCAAGCTGTAAAATTTGCAAGCATTGAGTCGTTTAATTAATGAAATTTCAATGTTGGATGATAGATCATCTACTCTTCTAGCAACAGTTTGATGTGACAGACTGATGCTCTCTACTATCGACTTCTTATCTGGGCATGCCACAGATGGAAATATGTCTAAGCAGTCTTTTACAAATTCCCCTTCAGACAATGGCTTTCCACTCTTGGCTATCGCTTCTGTTATCAGAAAGCTGATCTTTGTTGCTGTCTCAGAACTTAATTTAACGGCTTTGAAGAAAGATTGTTGACTGTTGATGCTATCCTTCAACAGGTTCACCCGATCGATTCTCACCTGACCTGTAAGCGTGTCAAATGTATCTGCATGTTTAGTAGAGTAATGTCGTTTGATATTATACTCTTTGAATACAGCTATCTTCTCCTGACATATCAAGCACAATAAGTATTCGTTGTGTTCTACGACGAAAAAATCTAATGTCCATGAGGATTTGAAAATTCGACATTCACTATCAATTTTCCTTTTCTTTGCTTTAATCACGGGAGTTGACATATTTGTTTTGTAGTTATTTAAATATTGTTTAAGATAGTTTATTATTTGGAATTTATATGAGCAGTTCCAGTTGAGAGAAACCCAGTTATGTGACAGATAATTGCTCAATCAGAACTAAATTAAAAGTTATTTAAAGATTTTTAAGTTATTGAAATCACACTTTTCTGGAATTGGTTTGATTCAATTTGGTTTCGCAATATTGGGTTTCTCTTAATTGAGTTCGCTCAAATAGGCCTCACTCAATTAAATATCGCCATCAACTGGTAACAGTTCCCGAACATGTTGGCGGGCCGGATTGTGACCCGCGGGCCGTAGGTTGGGCAAGCCTGATATGATGTAGATACTTTGTCATATTCAATGGTCGAATCTTCTATTGGTTCAGAATACGTCCCTGTAAATAGTAATTTAGCGCCCCAAACCTTCACACAAGGTGAATTGAATGACCTTGTCAGGATCTTGATCTGTTGAAGGAAAAGGCAGAACTTCTTGCATCAAGGCTTCAACAAAACATTTATTCAATAGGAATGTTATAGTGCCCCACTATCGTAAGCGAAATTTGATTTGGCTCATTATTTTATAGTTGATGGTCGTCTCTGTTATTCTAATGATATTTGACGTGCTGTTTTGTAGTTTGTCACAGGAACTTTCATCTTTTGATTGGCGCCTAAATATTGATTCATCGAAACGGCGTTTGAAAGCCGTTTTATTGCATTACGGAAATAACAATCCTGCAATTCCAATTGCTCACTCTATACATCTTAAAGAGTCCAATAATATTATTGCTTTCTTTGTTTATGGAACAGTCGTGCAACAATAGATCATTACCAAAAGCGTGATTGGCCCAAGAGCACAAATTATGAAGGAGGAACATCCAATATTGACTATACACCATTAGATCCTAATAATATCTTTTTTCCACCGCTTCATATAAAACTCGGTTTGATGAAAACTTTCGTCAAAACAATGGGTAAACAAATTCTACAGGGTTTCGCTTTATTGTTGAGAAATTTCCCAAACTAAGTGATGCTAAGCTTAAAGAGGGTGTATTTATTGGACCACAAATTAGGGAAGTTCTCAAGGATGAAGAGTTGACAATATACTTTCCGCTAAGGAATTCACAGCTTGGTAATCTTTCAAATGGGTTTGTGAAAACTTTTAGGAAATATGAAGTCAATAGAGTATATAGAGGGAGTAAAACTTAATTCAATCATATGAAAACATGGGATGTCGTATGTCATTGAAAGTACACTTTTTGGAATCCCATATTGATTTTTCCAAAAAATCTTGGTGCTGCAAACGATTAACAGGGTGAAAAATTTCACCAGGACATTCTCAGATTGGAAAATCGATTTTAAAGTTTCTGGAATAACAGTATGATGGCGGACTATTGCTGGGTGTTATACAGTGATGAATTCAATAGAGTTTACTTAAGAATTTCCTACTCTCAACGTTTTGACGTCTTAAATATTTTCCCTTTGTTTATTCAACTTACATATCTCCCAAATGTGAAAAATTTTCATTTTCCTCCTGCAAGATAGTTAGATTCTAATTTGATGCTTAATTAATTATTGAATTATTCACATGTGACTCTAATAACAAGTGACATTAGTTAGCTGAACAACTTTTAGCATTAATTTAGAATCATAAAATATGTAATATTTCGCAATTGAATTCAAAATTTCATGCTAGATTATACAAAATGTATGGGTGTTAGAGAGGAAGGAATGACAGATTTGAAATCAACACAAGATGTAGTCAAGAAAAATGCCCATTTTCGCTTCATGAGAAAATATGAAAATTTGTTGACCTGTGTGATCAAATACAACCATATTTAGTGGATATTTTTTTGTCTGACCAAAAATTTCTAATCAAAATCCGATACATGTGGTTAATTAATAAGTTGATTTGGCATTTTGAACCATGGATTATATCCATAACATATATTTGCTGTTATTTAATAGAAATGTCTAATACAGTAATAGTAAATTAGCTCTGTATATAAATGTTCATTAAATTGGAAGACAATACCTAGAGGCAAACAATAACTACGCATTCCTAAAAGTATGATTTCTGGAAGAATTTTTATATATGCTACATTCCCAGTCCTTAATTGTAGAAAAGATGATTGGCAATTTGAATGGAAAAATTTAATAGACATATTTTCAACAATTTCCCCGATCTGTAATTAATAATAGGAATGTAACGATTACATAATTTAATCTAAAATGCGAATAACTCAATATGAGGAACTGATGTTGAGTTATTCGCATCAGCGCAGCTGTTACAAATAGATATTTGTGTTTCTACTTCAGATATGGGAAATATTGGAAGGTATTTTCTGGGAGTTCTCAAAGATTGATCAATACGCTAGCATCATTACCTATTTGCTCTTTTGGATCCATATATATATACATCATAAGGATGTTCATTATGAGCCAATTTTATGGGTATATTTGGCTATTTTTAAATATGTATACTTCTTAATAATTGAATTAATCCATTAGCACATGTCGTCATGATTAGCTGGTGTCTGCTGTCAATTACCCAATTTCCTTGCACAATTAGGTTCGGGAATTTACTGCAACATAAACATTAATAGTACACAAGTGAAACAAAATATTTCGGATCTTTACCGAAAATTGTAATTGATTAAACACACTATAACTTGGATAAGACAGACCCCTCAGGGAAACAAAATTAGTACGTACTAACCGAAATACGTCTTATCCGAATATTTTTCCTATACAATTAGTACAAGAATCGAGAATCTGCTCAGGAGTAAAGTACGTACTATCCAGTTCTACTGTAGTAGAAATTTTTTATTTGTTAAACCAGTTGATGTATAAAGTTAATAAGTGATGTGTAATAAAACAGGAAGTATTCTAGAATGATGAACCAGTCATATATTTTTAAACTACACCTTAGGAGCCATAAATTGTAATTATTCCTGAATGTTATTATTATTATTTAAGGAATCTTATACAAGCGTGGTGTCGTGCTCTATGGGCCCCCTCAAATTCCATGAGCCGCTTCCAGATAATTTATTTCTCCCAATCGACTAATGGTTTTTGCTTTTGGTCTTGATGCATACTACTGATAGTTACATCATGTACATAGGCCAATCCTTAATTTTTTGTTTTATATATCAATTTAGAACATTATTTGATTCTTTTTTCCTAACTTTCGTATATAGTTATTATCTTTTGTTCGTCAATGAATTTGGATAAATATTTTCACCCTTTGTCACCATGTTCTCCTCCAATTATCCAATCAAGTGATACTCCTACAGATGCAATTGTCACTAATAGTTCTATAGAATCTGAGACTTCGTTTATGAATTACTCGTTGTTGAACGATGCTATGGGACAAGAATTTGTAATTCCAGTAGACGGATTACTTCCTGCTAAATACATCAAATATGAACCTATACCACTGAAACTACCAAATAACTCATACCCTCAAACATTATTTCATGGGAAAATGAGGGCTTTTCAGGAAAATTGGTATATTTCAAGACCCTGGTTAGAGTATAATAAGTATAATGATTTGGCTTTGTGCTTTCCCTGTCGTGTTTCGGTTCTGCATTAAATAAATATGATAAAAAATACAGGATTCGATAAACATTCAGAAAGTGAAAATAGTTCCATGTGCATGGAAAAATGAACTAGATATTGACATGAAACTCCGGTAGATGTCCTCATCAGCGAAGATATGAAGAAAGCATTATCTCTTGCGAATAAAGAAATGCAATCAAGAAAAGATATTGTTTATCTCCTGATTGATGTAGTTATTACATTAGCTCAATTGAACTTGCCTTTTCATGGTCATAATGAAGGAGAAGTGTCTACGAGTAAAGGTGTTTTCAAGGGAATTGTCGAACTTATTTCTCGTTATTACCCACCTTTAATGATTCATCTACAAAAGGGACAAGCAAATCCAAAAGGTTATCCCAGTTATTTATCACCTACTTCTCAGAATGAAATGATTCAGTATAGTGTCGAAATCTTGAAGGAAGATATTATTGAAAATATTCAAATGGCTCACTTTTTTTTAATTTGTTTAGATACTACTCCAGATATAGCTAAGTAAGATCAGTTATCCATTATAGTCAGATATGTCAATATAAATGGTGAAATAATTGAATCTCTACTTGACTTGATTGATGTGGCGAATTGTACAGCTGTACGGTTAGTGACAACTATTGTTGATGTTTTCAGTAAGCACGGATTATTGATCGTATCATTATGTGGTCAAGGTTATGATGGATGTGCAACAATGGCTGGTAGGTATAATGGAGTCTAAAATTTAATTAAAAGTAAAGAACTCTAAAGCATAGGTTGTAGATTGTTATGCGCATCGGTTAAACCTAGTTGTTGTTGATACTTGTAAACGCAATGTGATCACTAGAAATTTCTTTGGAATAATGCAAAAGCTGTACGCATTTATTGGGGGTAGCACAAAGAGACATGGGTTATCTAAAGATATCCAGATGAAGTGCTCTGCCAGTCAGGGTGAAGGGAAGAAAATAGGCACACTTATATCACTAAGCGATACTAGATGGTCTTCCCGTGGAAAGGCATGCCAAGTTTTGCTTAAAATATTAGTGTTCTTCTAAAAGTTCTAGATTCTATTATATACGATGGTAAATATGATTCTGGTATAGCGTCAGATGCTTTCTCTCTATCAAAATGTATAGATTTCCAATTTTTTGTCTATGTTTAGTTACCTTTACAGATATCCTCAAATTGTGTGATATCATTTCAAAATATCTTCAAAATGAAGATCTTGACATATCATCAGCAAGTCTACATATTAAATCTTTGATTAGTACGTTACAAGGTTATACAACTGAAGCATATTTTGATCAATTATATTTACAAGCTGAAAAAATTGCTGAGAATATTGGCGTCACATATAGTGAACCACGTCACAGGAAGGTGCCTACAAGGTTGGATGATAGTGAACACCATGTACCAATAGTGTTAACTAGAAAAGATCGTATGAAAGAGCAATTCTTTAATGATGTGATAGAGTTGATTAAAGAAGTGCTTCAGAGTAGATTCTCACATGAAACCATGCCTCTTCTCAAATCTATTGAATGCCTAAATTGTCCTAAAGCTGAAAATATACAGGATTTAAGAGTACTATCAAGTTATTATATTGGCGACTTCGATGCATATTTAATAGAATATGAATACAAACTTCTTGCAAAATCAATTGAATTATCCAATATCGGGAAAATTGGAATTCATAAACTTTATCTTTATATGGTCAAGGAAGGGATAGCCAAATTATATCCCAATTTGAACATTCTATATAGATTGATTCTTACATTACCAGTAACATCCTCCGCATGTGAACGTTCTTTTTCAACATTAAAGCTTATTAAGACTCGATTACGTAGCACAATGTGTGAAGACAGGTTAAGTAATTTACTGTTATTGTCCGCTGAATCTATCAGGATGAAATCAATCCCTAAACACCTGAGAAGATTCACGAGAGATTTTGGAATACTCCCAGGAAATAGTGTATATGAGTACTGAGCATATGAACACTAATTTATAAATATAATAGTATTTACCATAGATTACTTGAAATATAGTTTGAGCCAAAGAGAGTTCGAGTACTTTTATTATGATATTTATTCTCTTTTGGGATGTATTATTGACTCTGTGCCCCTCCAGAAATTTTCCAAGCACGAAGCCACTGTGTACAAGTACAGGACATACTCGGTATTGGGAATAGGGAATCAGATTCAGAACTAAAGAATCTGTATTTGATAATTTAACTTCACATGTTATGTGTTATCAGCATTTGCTTATTGGGTACAATAATATTCAGTACCATGCTTAAATTCTGAAGAATGTACATCTGATGATGCCTGAAATTTGTTGAGAATTTCTTCATTATTATTAAACAAATATGTACTTAAAGACTAGTAATAATTTGGAATATTACGCAGTTATCTACGAATGTTGAAAACCAGCTATGAGCTTGAAGTTAATGAAAATACAGGGTGTCTCATAATTATTGCCCTATTGTGTAAATGACTATAGCATTCAAATATCATTAATTAAATATGCTACTTTGACTAGTGCATAAGGGATGTCTTGTGTCAAGTTAACTAACTAAATAAGGCTGGTCAATAAATTTATGAAAGATAACTAGACAATTGTACGATATTTTAGAAATATTGATGAAATGAAACTAAATGCTGATAGGGCAATAATTATGGTACACCCTGTAGTATGTATGCCAGAAGATTGACATAAGACAAGAAGAAATTTAGATTTAGATTTGTCCATTTCGTTAAGTTCCCAAGATATCACCAGTTACCACACTGTCTGTCGTACACAAATTCATTGAAGAGCTCTTCTACTGATGTCTTTATAGCACCTAAGGTAAGTTAATGTGTGATAATATACTGAATATATTGTTTGCATTCAAGGTATAACAAATAGTATGTGTTTAATTCCATATCGATTTTTGTAAATTTTCTATAAATTCAAGGGAATTTCGTTACAACTTATAGCAGATTCTCATTTGTCATTATTATATCAATCTGAGTAATGACCTTTGGTTATATGATGTATTGTTCGGAAGCAATTGTACCAGATAAAAATTCCGAATCTTTTTTAGGTGATCATATTTGGAGATACATCTGTAAAATATTCATTTGGAATATGTACTTGTGGAATAAGTACTTATTTATTGTTCTGCATTTGTAATTCGCTGTATTTTCAAATTATTTGATTATTTGATAGATGTATGTAGAATTTGCGAAATTACCAATATGTATGTGAAAATTCGTATACAAAAATATAATGGAAAGTAAAGCAATTAGGCTGATGTGACTTCATATACGAAAGAAAACAGTCACTGTGTACCGGCTTACAATATACCAACGATAGTCTGTGCAACAGCTACAGTACTGTAAAGACTAATGAAGATTAGGGAATAATGCATAATTTCAAAAAACATTAATAGTCATAAAAGTACTAGCGACTTCCGGTTTTGCTTAAAGAAATTGAATTATCGAATACGATAGAAGTTATTTGTAAAGTTATAGGCGATTCTGTTGGTAGAATATTTACAGGATTGACTTCAAAGTTGGTGTTAGTAATCCACCAAAGTATGTGAATGTACTGATTTTTAGAATATCATTCTGGGTCCTAATTTTAGTATTTCACGATAATATTGATATCTTTAGAAACGTTCACTTCTCAACTATCGATTAACTTTAATCTAATTTAGATTCAGCATTATAAGGGTTAATAAACAACAGTTTGAACTGACCCTACTTTGTTCACAATCTAATCCTTCCCCCTCACTTCCAGCTTCAACCTTGAAAGCTGTTAACTCGAAGAGTTTAGGGAATTTAGGAATGTGTAATTTACAAAACGTCCATATCTCATAAATATGGGAAAGGAATTTCAGACTAGAATTCAAATTTTTTTAGACAGTATTTCCAATAAAGTTGTATGTATACTTATTATGATAAAGACGTGAGTTAAAGAACTATTTGACTAGGATAGTTAAGATGGTGAAGTATCTATAGATTCATCCAGTTGCAAGCTTAGGTCAGTGGCTCTCCTTAATCTCATGAACAACCTGCTCCAAGATGTTGCAACTCATACCTGCAACTCGAAAATATTTCACTGGACTGGCTTCTTCGTTCTAAGTAACCGTTTTCTTTTGGCATTCTGGTATAGATAAACCTCTCTTCCATCTCCAAAAGTCACTAAAGACAGATGTTATGAAAACGCGATTTCTATTATCGTAATCAGTTTAGTATACAATATAATCTTTCATTAACATTCTTTTCGTCTTCTGTTTGAGTTGCCAAATGCCTATACTGTCTAGAAGTGCTAGACTCGCTGAAAATATTCAGTTTCTTCTTGTGGATTGTTAAAAGGTGGGGAGAGTATGTCTTCCATAAATTCTTCAGTGCAGTGGGACCTAGTGGGGATATGACATCAGAAATTTCATCGATTCCTCTGAATTGATGTTAGTATTGAGATGCTTGCTGTATATCACTGAAAAGATATCATTATGCCTTACTCTCTAGCTCACGTAATATCGAATGCGGCTTCTCCCTGTGCTCTTTGCTCTTTTCTAGGCCGATTAATCGCTATTGCATCAGATCTTAGCAATTTTTGGTTAAAACGAATTTTGAATGATGAAATATTTGTTCATCACATTAATTGAACAAAATGTTCATTATCTACCTCTTTAAATATTTAACAGACTGCTCGTTGAAGGTATGAAAGGCCTGTTTCAGCAGATATTTACTACCAACGTATTATTTCTTATAGTCAATATTAATTCAAATCTAAATATGTTCATTTTCTCAACGTATTCGTACTAACAAGGTAACATGACTTTTGAGCAGATTTGTGAAATTTCCCTCTGTTTTTTGCTAATCTGGTATTTGGAGTGAATTTCTATATATGTTTTTTATATATTCATGATGAGTTTGCAGTTGTTCAAGGTGATGACGTTTGACATTTGGCATATTGAGGGCAACTTTGATTCAAATGTGAACTTTCGTCGGAGACTCAAACTTGCCCAATCCAGGCCCAAATACCCTTGTATGCCAAAAATTCGTGCTGGGGGTACAAATATATACATATTTGTGCCCATATACAAAATACATACATACATAAATATATTATACTATTAAAACGCAATTACCCAGTAAATCTATTTTTATGTTTGTATGTCCAGAATTGATTGAAAAAACTGGAAGAACCCCATTGCTGATCTTTCACATCAGGAGTATTTTGGGACTTGCTCGTGGAAGTTCGAGTCTTGGGCGATAATTCAGACCTATGATGAAATTACTACGTCCTTATCACCTTTCTGGATTTTCAAAAATCACATTATTGGCCACTGCTTAATCAATATAAAGGATTGAAGTTTGAAATTTGAATCACAGGTACCCCTCAATGTGACAAATATCTTGACCTCATCATTTAGTCCAAAACCTAATTCAACATGAGATTATTACGTCATCATGTCTCTACTACAAATTCCTTTTTTCCATAGTTCGAGAAGTTTGTAATTTCTTAACGTGGTCCGAAGTGCCGAGATTAATAACCAAAGGCCACGTAAATCTCCTGTATTACCAACTAAGCCCATTTTATGTAATTTTGAATTCTTTCAATTCGGCACACTAAATAGGATAGTATCGTCTTACTCAGTGTAGGCAATCCACGGTCTACTTAATATACGACTGAATATGTCCCGGAGATTCCTTGAAAACATGTAGGCAGATTGAAAATGTCTTATTACAACATATCTCGAGTAATATGTATAGTAGTGCTTAAGTATGTATTAGTGATGTATAGGATGTGATATCAAAGTATACATTTTAATTGTCTATAATATGATATCTCATCATGTGGTTTAGTTAAAGCTATTTTTAGAGACAAATGCTGTTTTTCAAATTGTGATTAAACATGTTTTCAGTGTTCTTAATGCTTGATAGTTTTCTCTCATGAGAAATTTAAATAGTATATTTCAAAATAATGGTTAGTATAAATGGCATATGAACACATTCCTGTGTTATTAATGAAACGTGTTTCTATTTGTTGAGGCTATAACTCTAAAACTATGTCCTATGACGCTATACTTTATACCATTAGTTCGTATTATTCAACTTCTTATTCATCACTAATATATTTCATTTGCTTTTTGTTAATACTTTTTGAGATATTTTGATATTTATCATATTTGTATATGATTGCCATCTATATAGTGAATTTCAAAATATATTAACATTAATTGAGATGATTCAGTTCCTCTAGATTGTCCCAATTAAGCAGTTTTCCTGATTAACCAGTGTCCCGATTGAGCGGAACTGACTGTATATAATCAGTGGATAGGAAGTTGACTATAAGCTATTCAGTAATAATATTTATAGTTCATTGAATTGGTCGGAAATGGAGGGCAGTAATTGAAATACTCGCGAGTTGTAGACAAGGGTGGATTCGGTTAACCGCCGCTCTATCCAGTTAACTCTCTAATAAAAATACATACGGTTAATCGAATAGCATCCTTCCCAACCATATATTCATAATTCCTCAGGTTTTAAGAGGTAAGAAAATATATATAAACGAAATCTGCTAGTTAAGTATTTTGAGATGTTACATTTTTGATTGGTATTACTAAATTCAATACGTTTTTAGATAACATGCATAATGATTGCATGCAATCTGTTACATAATTATTCGGAATTTTAATATACTTTGGAAATATACCATAACTTGATAGAATCATTGTGTCTTTGAAAGTGAATGCATATTTTGAATTGTGTAATAATCATACGTAATTCGATTATTTTATTTAGTTCAATTAATCAACTTCTCGAACATTTCTCTCTTCTGTAATATTTGTTGTGACGTCATTTCGTATTATTCGTAAGTTTACTATTTATCTTCTCTTGTCTTAAGTATTAGCTATTTCAGATGGCTCAATTGCATAAGAGAAATACTATCAAGTTATTACTAGAAGCTAACAGCCATACCTCAAAAGAAATTGCTCAAATGCTCATGTAAGCTTGTTAACTGTATATTATGTAAAGGCCAAACTAGCAAAAGGAATTGATATCTCCCATCAAAAAGGAGCTGGAAGGCCATGCTCATTGAGAAATAGGATTAAACAGTCGATTAGCTAAAAAATAAGACAAAAACCATACTTATCACTAAGAACATTGGCAAGTAGAGCTCCTATATCTGTATCCTACCAGACTGTACGCCGAGCCTTAGTCGATTCCAAATATTCTAAGAGATATCCCACAAAAGTACCTATGCTGAGTGAAACAAATCAATTGTATCCTGTCCAATGGGCTAATAAGTTTAAATACTCCAAAAAACAATGGGCCAAGACTGTTTTTGCTGATGAAATGTCGATTTGGCTGTCCAGGGGTCGAATGAAGATGTGGACAAAATCTAATCAGAAATGATTTGTCGCCACCACTAAACATACTCCAAAAATGAATGTTTGGGTGGCATTCTTTTCGATTGGGACTTTCCCTTTGTACATATTTACAACTAATATGGACAGTTCATTCTTCCTAGACTTACTTCAAGGTTATCTCCTAACTCAGGCTGAAGTTTCCATGGAAATGATTGGCAACTCGTAATGAATAACGATCCTAAGCATACAGCGACAAAGGTTAAGAATTGGTTGAGTACTAATTTACCAAAAGTACTTCCGTGGCCATCACAAAGCCCCGATCTTAATCCTATTGAAAATCTGTTCGCGTGGGTTAAGCAAGAATTAACTAAACAAGGCCCAAAGACAATTTCAGAGCTGAAGAAAATGCTGGAAATTACCTGGGGCAGGCTAGATTCTAATTTTCTAGAGCCATATTGCTCTTCAATGCCACGTAGGTGTCAAATTGTCATTGACTCAAGAGGCCTACCAATTAAATATTGATTATACACCTCTTGAGAATATTTTAGTCAATTTTGTATTGTGTAAGAGTAAATCCGATCGTATGATGAACTAATCCATGATTCCAAATAATTATGTAACAGACTGTATATAGTAGCTATGTAATGTTATTATCAATTCTAGTTACGTAACTTCATTGATTGTATTGAACAGTACTTACAGGGGTTAACCTGGTCAACCGCTATTATTGAAAAGATTTTAACTGCGCCCGAATTCGGTAACCATCCCCCCCAGTCCTGTTGCAGATTCATAGTTTGTGAACTGATGGGTAGGATGCTTGAATAGAGAATCAATTTTATAATATTGAAGTCTGGATAGGGGTAATAACATTATGTAGTGAATTTTCTCCTTATATGTTGACTCTTGGTGGGGGATAGTTGAATAACAGTTTGAGCGATCTAATCTTCGTTGAATTAGGTTGAAGACCACTCATAGCAATATGTTTGCCTTTGGACATTTGAACCAAATAGCTTCGCTCTTGTTTTTTTATAATAAAATTAATTGAAGGATTCTACACGATTCTGAAGGACAGCATAACAAATTAAGAAATAGGATTTTATTCCAGCCCTTCAATTACCATACAACTGAATAGAAGATCATCTACCAATTCCTTCATGGCAAAGGAAGATATCTTTTCATTAAAACTTGATTGTTTCAAACCAATTGTATAGTATTCTTTCAACATTTTTCTTGTTTCAGAGTTAGGAATCAAATTGCATCAGAACATGAAACATGCTGTATTTTTCTTGTTCATCTACTGTATATGCGCACATGTTTTGAGTTTCCAAATTGACACCGTCAGAATAACAATATCTGGATTACTTTTGCACGTAGGACATTTAAATTTAACGCTATAATTAATGTCGATCATGCTTTAATATGCATTTCATCCATGTTGAATTATATAGTATGAATAGTTAGTTTCTCCTCGTAACATATCTAATTCGCTCTATAATCACTAGAATATCTTATGAAGTTAATACGTAAGAACATGCACATCATACTAACTTACCTTATCTAGCTATGTATTGTATTTTTAGATGAAATCGTGAATTCAGATTATTCATATAGTATATAGTAGTGTAGAATGTAGCGATTATTCAAAGTTTAGCAGGAGAGTTGTTTTCTAGTCAAAACTATTACATCAGCATGGGCCTGAGAATACTGAGCTATAAACTACATACTCAATATAGGGAGGTATTCATTAAGTAAATGCCCAATACAGAAGGTGCTTACCTTTGTGGTCAGGTAATCTAATCATATCTCTTGCTGTTTATAGAATAATTCCATTTTTTCGAATAAATTTTCTTTTAAATATTCAATTGATAACCAATTTCCCAAGATTTTTGTCAGGAAATATATCTGTTGATAAACTAATGCCATTTTAAACTAAGGTTAGATACGACAGAGTAATCTAATTCTTTTGCCTCTCTTTAGTTCCTTTTACATCTCATCCAATAATAATTGATTGTAAGCGATTACATTTAGTGTAGATTTTCAATTTTGAAACGGTGAATAGTATTATTCTCTATTAGAAATATAGTATTATTCTCTATTAGAAATATAGTTGAATTATCTAGGATAAAATAATGGTTAACATCGATATATTTTCGTTCACAGATCACAAAACTTTCAATAAAAAAACATTTCTCTAATGCCCTATAATGAAAGCAACTTTGATCTCAATAAAGCAAACAGTTTTTTGTATCTTTATCACTAATAACTTACCTCATGGCCAGTACAACCTGCCCTAAGAAGATCTGTTAAGTCCACTGTACATGGTGCAAATATGTTGCACACAACTGTTGTATACAAGTATGTTATATGCAACAAGGTAACACACACGATGCAACAGCGTTGCATTAAAACATTTAATTTTAATGCAACATTGTTGCAGGAAAATTGATCATGTTCCTATTTCCATGTAACAAAATTGAGCTAAAAACCTAAGAAGACATTGCATGCAACAATATTGCATCGTGTGTGTTGGGCTTAGCATATATTTTGCAATCTCAATATATATTTAGTTTATGGGCTATTTCTATGTCTGAAAACACTATTTATTTGGTTTCGACTAACTTGCAGACAAACAGTTTTACAATCAGAAGGAAAATGCACTATACTAATTAATGGGTGACATATGTAGTGTAGATATTCCTTCATCACCAGTTTCCAAATTATAGTTACAATCTGCGACAGCCTCTATAGATAAATAATTAAGCAACTTAGATATTGAATTTCAACGAATTCCACCCTAATCTAAGTTAAGTTTATTTTCATATCTTATCCAGTCTGAAATCTGAATAAAATAACAATAACGACCCACTGGGGTACAAATAATCCCGCGCTTTACTTGATAAGTTGGATCTCTATTAGATGTGTTGTATCTATACCAGTTGTAAAATATCGCTAGCGTACCCCATGCTCTAACATCACAAAAGAGTTTGCAACTAATCTGAGCCCACATTTCTTATATATTCAAATATTGATTACCCATTTTTGGGTGGACTTCAACATCTCCGGTTTTTATTCGTAAGAATGCTCAGCTCAGAAATTTGTGCCTCATTTACATCATCGGATCTATGTCTCTTTCTCTTAGAAATTTCAAGATAAGTATACTCTTCATTCTCAGCCAGTGTTTAACACAAATTCGCCCGATCTTTCTTTAACAAGTGTAGTTAGCGATAATTTTGTATAAATTGACTAGAATATCAAGCTATTGAATAATAAATAGTTTTAATATGCGGATAAAGCTATAAAGCTGTAATGTATGAAACCGCAACATTAGCCTATTTTATGAGTATGCACACTGTACTTTTTAATATCTCAAACATAGCATGCCTTCTTTTTCATTTCCTTAAACAGAATTGATGAATACTTGAGGAAATAAATTGAATATGCTGGATACGATTAAACACATTTCAGAATTACGCTTATAATATGGAAATCCATTGTGACTTGGTTTAAACATTGAATTTAGATTCAAATATATGCATATAGTTGTCTTCAAAGAATTTATATTAAACAAGTGTGCAGATTCCGTATTTAGCATTTTCAAGTTTCTGATTGATATTTTACTCGTCTTTAGGCACGAAATGCCTAGGATCTTTTCTTTTGTTTACAGTTTTGCTCAAAAGGGCACCAAGAGATCAAGAGGCTTCCGCAATTTGTAGTAACTAGTGAAGTGCTCTACTATCGTTGCAAAGTTAAATTTTACCATTGTGTTGTTATGAGATGTAAACCAGGTACTGTTGATCTCGGAATACAATTAGACTAATAATCTAACTTCCAAAGCAATCGTAAAAGGCAAAACAAGATCATACATAGCTGTGTACAATGGTTTAAATCTTTTCTTTATTTATACTCGCTCCTAGTTTACTATTACACTTGATGCACATGAGACATTAATCCTTACTCAAATATCACAACTGTTCTGTATGTGTTTGCCCATAATATTTTGGACTTCACACAAGAGTAAGATAGAGGGTTGAAAGTATGTGTTTCCATGGAGACAAAGGTTTATTATTTTCTAAGTAATCAAACACACAACCACACTTTACGACACTTGAATATATTGGGTGATTTGCCATGTATTTTCACACTGCGAAACTAATACGTAACAATATAAAAGAATCTCTTCAAAGGCCGCTTCTTGGACTTTATGAGAGAGTCATCACAGGGCAACAAGGCCGAAGGGCGCGGAAATACCGAAATTTTTATTTTGTCATGGTGTACAGGTGCTCCGTGTACCCACTAGTTTTGCTGCATGTGAATTGAATGAGATTGTCAATTGGAATGCCATTATATGTTTGAAAATTTGAAAGAATAAGGATGTGGCGATAATAACTGATGAATTATAAATAAATTTCGATGGACTACATCAATTAAATATCCATAATCATCGACAAAAAATCGATAAATAACAATGAAAATATCTATAAATTTGATGAATATCGAAGGACAAATCGATGAATTTCTCGATTGTCGGTATCAATTGGATTATTAATGAAACTTATCGATTGTTCAATATTAGAACGATTGGATTGAATTGGCATTCCTGGTTGCTAGGACCTCGTCGATCACATTCTCCGAATAAGTCCCTGAATCCCCTACCACGTATATGCTTTAATGTACTGTAGGACCTATCTAGCGACCGCCTAAATCCATCAAATAAATTCCTACCGTCCAATTTTCGTTAAAACCAACCTTGTATTCGTCCACTACATAACGGCTGTTTCCAGACAGTCTTTCAGCTTACCGTTATACTTATATACTTTTTTGACTTAAAATAGGATTAATAATAATTAATAATAATAATAATAATAATAATAATAATAATAATAATAATAATAATAATAATAATAATAATAATAATAATAATAATAATAATAATAATAATAATAAATATAGCAATAGCTTATTCATTGAGGTATAATTGAAATATTTTGTCGAATTTGACAAGGAACGGCAAATATGCGAAGGTCTTGATTTAATGTAAATTCTCTTCCCTACACATCATTGAGATAGCTAATATTTATTATAAACTCTTTTCCTAGGGTCTTGTAGGCCCTTGTCGGATCGTGATCCAAGAAGCAAGGGGCATGGTTCATCCTTGTTTGCTGGTCGAGACGCCCCTTCTATTTTCTTCAATATTTAGAAAATTATGCGAATGCACTTATACTACTTTATTGTAATTTCCATCTCCTGCAAAGCTGTTATTTATCTTTTCATTTTCTTACACGAATGAATTTACTAATTTAGTTTGAATTTCCTTCGGTGATTCATTTCAATTCCTCGTTCATATTAAGTAACTCTGATTCTAGACATACCGGAAATACGCATATAAATTCTTACAACTCATTGCAGTTACATAAATATTTGTCATTTTACTAAGTTTGAACTAGTGCTTAGCTTCTTATTGATTACAGCTGCAGAAATTAGATCAGTTATGGCTTTCCTGAAACAGTCACATAGATATTAGATGTCAACTTTGTCAGTAAGATTATTAAAATCATTTGATGGGATTATCTTACAATAGAAGGAATTCTGGGACTTATTGGTAACAACCATCCATAGAAGTATACACTTTTCACATGCGGAAAAACTTAATTATTTTTGAACTAAGCTTGCAGGTAGCGCTGGAAACGTAAGGGTTGATACTCTCAAATGAAAGTTATGAAGTATATATAAAGTGCTTCCAGAACAATTTGGTAGTATCCTTTTAGTAATCATAAACATTATTTGAAACGGGAGTTTCGCATACTTGAGAACCGTCCCGTTTTGGCGGGACGTCCAAATTTTCGGACATATGTTGAGGGCCAATTAGGCTAATGTCACGCCAAAACTTTAATTGTCTCGATTTTTTGTTGTCCAGTCTCATGCAAATACGTACGTCCCGCGATGTCCAGCTAAATTATTTTCTTCCGTTCCGAGTTTTTCTTCGGTCAGGTTGCAAGTATGGCTTCCTAATGCACGACTTGCAGCTTTCGTTTTTATCATAGCAGCAACGTTGGCGAGTAATGGCTAGATTTTCGAATATATGGTTCAAATGGTTTAACTTTTGATCATATCCCTCTTATTTGTATTACCAACATATCTAAATATTGTAATCGCGTATACACCTGACTTCTCTAGAATTTACTGTGTTGTTATCTCATTACGTAATGAGCTATTTTGGATAATTTTTGAGTATTTTTCGAGGCTATTTTTAACCCTGTGATATTATCTTTTCGATACTTAGTCAGTATCATGATAACAAGTATGGGATTTCTGAAAAGTGGAAATTTTGTTGGAATGTTAACACATTCTTCTGTTGCTATGCAAATGTTTACCGATTCTAGTCACATCTGGAAATATATTGATGATAGACCTTTACCTTAGCCATTACAATGTTTCCGTAATATGCGTCCTATTTGTGAATAATACTGTTTTTGTGCCTAATTCGAAAATTTAATTGTTGATTAGTCATTTACTATATATAGTCAATCGCTATGTATGATGCGATACTTATTTACTGTCATTGTTAGAAGTCACAAATTGGTTTTTCCTGAATATGAAGTAGCATATTGGAAGTGCCAAAAGTAAAGGTCTATAGTCCATTTTCTTCCAGATGTGGCTAGAATCTGTTAATGTACACATGCATAACAACATAGTACTATGTCTGCATTTCATCAAAATTTCCACTTTTTTCGAAACAACTACATGATATCATGATACTATATATATATATATATATATCGAAGATATAATTTACTTTTACATTGATAAAAACACACCCCTCAAAACTACTCCAACATCACCCAAAGTGGCTTATCACATTTATCATATTTTCGAAAATATTGCCATCTACTCGTCATTCATTGAGAATAATAGTCCTGTAATAAATTTTCCCTTGTGAATCTATTTGACTATCATCAGCATCTGTACAAACAGAAAGCTTAAAAGCTTTCCATGATAAAGCAGAATTGCATTTGAAGAATGTAGAAGCCCTAGGTGGAGATATTTATCGCAGAATAATTTATCGATAACCACCGCCAAATTACCTGATACTGAATTGATGCATTTGTAAATTCAAAGAATTCCTAATGAATCATACACAGTAAATATTTAAGAAATTTGGAGAAACTTATATTAGGGCCTCAGAAGCATCGAAGCGTCAATTTTCTCAGTTTTCTAATTGTTCCTACGAACGATTCTAGAAGAGAGAAGTCAGAACCATGTACACCTTACAAAAGTATTTTGCTCAAGACTCACCTTCTGAACGAAAATAACGTCATGTGATACTCCCGAATTTAGTGGTATACTTCATTGAAAAAGGAAAGAATAACTTCGCGATTGTTTCTTCATATTTCTAAGAGCAAGCCACTCTTATAAAGAATGGAGATGTAAGTAACAATGTTATCATTGTTGAGCTCTTAAACCATTATCAGAGCCTTTATCTTAGAAAGTTTGCTTTAACAAAGTGGTTAGAGTGCCTGCGACGGCATCCAACATTTTCTTGTTAAAGTGCAACAACAGTACTACAAAATTATTTCTTAGAGTGCCAGCAATGCATTTAATTGTTAACAATTCTTTCATCAACGTTTACTTGCACTATGTAATTTTTATTCGGCTTCCTCCAAAGTAATCTAATTGGTACTAATTCTTCAACCAATATACCAACTATGTATAACAAAAGTTGCCATTATTATAATTGAGCACTCTCTATACTTTCAACTCATCTAACTAGGTATACTCGTGAACTACATTATATAAGGACTGATAACTACGATTATTTTCTGGACCAGAGATAAATAACAAGTCCATCGAAATTGATTCGAAGTGAACAACTTTGGATATTAGCAAATATGCTGAAGCTATCATCAAGTTTCACCATTATGATTTGCTGAATGATAAATCACATTTCACATTTAGAAAATGTTTTCAGGTCGAAAATAAGTCATGTGATCGCCAAATAGGCTAATATGGTGGAAGCGAAAATCACTGATTGTTATTTATTGTTCTAGTTATGATTTACTATCGTGAAATACAACATTAATGTATTGTGATATATGATGGATCTGCATAAACCCACACCTGTATAATCCGGAAGATCTCTGTAATCCGACAGTGTTTCTGTGCTTTAATAGCTTCCAAGAATACAAAATGATATGGACAATCCGACAACTTTGAAAATCGACACAAATTTCATGTCCAACAAGGGTTGATTGGCGATTCCACTGTGCAACGAGCGATAGTTTTTAAGTAATATTTCAACGTGTACATACTACAAGGTGACACATTTATACTGTTACAACTTTTAAAACTACCATATTGTAGATGAATATAATTCAATAGCGGTGAAACTTATCCAATATATTGTACTACATATCTATTTTATTTCAATGAATCACACCAGCTATATCTCATTTAGAAGTTTTATAATTTCAACATTTTGTAATGGAGTCTCATCGTTCAGCTGTTATTGAGTTATTCAAGGCCGAAAAATGCAGAAGTGAAATTGCCTCTTTGCTCAGTTACAATAGGATGTTAATTTCGTGGACTTTGTCACGGTTTGCTGATACAGGGGAAGGGTTAGACCGACCACGACATGGCCGTCCACGTACTGCACGGACAATTTCTTTTACCAAGAGGGTGCTACAACGGATTAAACGAAAACCCGCCCGAAGTATCCGAAAAATGTCCATTGAAACAAATACAAACAGGGAATCGATGCGGAGGCTTGTTTGTAAAGATTTGGGCATGAAAACGTATAAAATGAAAAAAAGACAACTTCTCATAGCCCAAAATGAAAGTATTAGGTTGGAAAGCTGCAAGGCCATACTTTCACGTTTCACCAATGGTCGACACAAGTAGATCCTTTTCTCTGATGAGAAATTATTTACTGTCCAGCAGGTCCTAAACAAGCAATTAGAGTACTTTGCCTGAATCTACTTTCCGGATCTCTAGAACGCAGAAACCAGCTTCAGTGATGGTATGTGCTGGGGTTACTGCAACCGGTCAGACACCTTTGATATTTATCCTCCAAGGTGTGAAAATCAACCAATCGGTTTATCGGGAATCAATTCCTGAGAATGTTTTGAAGCCTTGGGCACATCACATATTGGAAACGACCTATGGGTATTCCAACAAGATTCTGCTCCAGCTCACAAGGCTAAAGCCACTCAAAAGTGGTGCAAGACCAATTTTCGGGGGTCATTTCTTCCGAAGAGTGGCCACCTTGTTCGCCAGACCTTAACCCCTTCGACTTCTCTATATGGTCAATATTGGAGGAGAGAGTTAACGCTACACCCCATCGTTCAGTTGAGGTTCTTAAGAGTACATTATTAAGAGAGTGGTCAAAGATTCCGGATGAGCATGTGTGTGCCAGTGTAGACTCCTTCATCGTCCGTCTGAAGAGCTGCATTAGGGCAAAAGGCGATATATTTGAGTAATACTTTCTTAATTTTCAACCCTATAGTATATCTAAACATAATTTAGAATATTAGAACGATCGCTCCAATAGTTTTTGTTTTCAGCCCTTTTATATTTGTCAACAGTATTTATGTGTCACCCTGTATATTGATATTTTGCTGATATTTTTGGTTAACATACCTACTACAATTATTAAAGTAAACCCGATTAGACCTACTTATACGTGGAATGAACTCCCCCATAAAACTAAAAGTGCATCTCGACGTAGGAGGTTGAACTGAGATGGGCGGATTACCAATTGTTTAGGGAGCAGTGTTATTACTTTCATTACTCTGAAACTCACCTATATTAATAGCTTCTTCAGCAGTAGTATTTGAGTTTCCTTCGCTGTCGCTAAAGTAAATTCCGATCCATTCAAACTGTGATAACCGTTCTCCACTTGAGAGGCTAAGGATCAAACTAGCTTAAGCTAAACTTCTCTACAAGTTTAACCAATTCTGCGCGAAGCCCTTGATGCATGGAATAACAATGCTGGAATTAACTTCATTATTTGCTTTAGATTCGCCTGATTCTTTCGTTCCGCATTGTATGCTTTCTTGAATTGTGTGGTTAAAGCAAAATGATGTACTGGCATATCATAAAAGATCTGAGTCAACATTTACAATTTTGTCTAATTCAAGATAATCGCAATCTGATTCTTCATTCCCATTATCAATTGATGCCATACAGAAGAGTGACAAATGTTCTTAACATATTTGAAGCATTATCTATTATTATAAAGCCAATCCTACCTTCAAGTTTGAATAGGGCTATTATTTTTTTGTATTTTGATAAATGTGCTCAGCATAATAAGGACCCCAAAAACGATAACAAGTCAACATACCAGTATGCTGCTTGAAATTCGATATATAATAACAAGTAATCCTAATAATCGGACACAAGTTATGACTCGGCCACAAAACAATTGTCAAGCTGATTTATCCAAGATTTATATCTTATTTATCATGGTTTTGCGCAAATCGAATGTCTTTCATTGAAGAAGGAAAGATCATAGGAATTTTCGAATAGGTAAATATTCAGGCTGTATCTAGCCAACGAGCAAACCAATATAGGGACATTCAACCACAGAAAGCTTTGAAGGTTTCCATCCATAATTTCAATAAGTTAAATGAGACTTCTCTTTTTGGTGAGGGTTAAAACTATACCAGTTTGTCTTTAGAGCCACGCACAAAAATTGTAAGATTCGTCTGTTTTATTTCAATTTGCGTTTTTCCGCTTCTTAAGCTCATCGTACACTTTGAGGTGATGTCTCGTTAATGTGCCCATAAGTTTTAGGTGCTTTTTAAGTTGCCGTTGACTGTTTTGTAACAATTAGCACTATTAGTTATTTACTTGTTCGCATCTTCCTTGGGATAAGGGGTCCAAAACTACTATAAACATAACATTACATGCTAAAAATATGGAGAAACAAAATTAACTTATTAAGGGATAGACTCTATTGTTAGATACACGTAAGTACATCTAGTATTTCTGTAACCCAGACTTGAGAAGCCTAATATAGGATATATCATTCCAAACAAATGAACGTGAGCCAAGTACAGCGACCAAAAAATATTTTATTGAAGACTTGACAACTTGCACTTTGATAAATGAATGAAACAAGGGGATTTGCAAATACAGTTCAAATACATCAGAAATTTCCAATCCAAATCCAAATACATGATTTCAGTGTATTCCAAATACGTATTTGACCCAAGCCTGAACTTGCTACCAAAATGTAGATGTGGATTACTCCCATTTTTGCTTTCCGGTGCATCTATCTCAGCATATGCAGCTGTAGTTTATCTTATTTTTTCGGGATAAACTGATATATAATCTACTTTAATATTTCCAAATCATGTCTCCCTGGTAGAAAGCTTTTGAAGATTATAATTTGCTGATGATACCATTTTTTTGCAAAGGAATTAATATGCCAACTGAACAACGTATTATTTATAAACTCACAGTGTTCCTATAATGGATAACTTCGAAACCACTATCTTCCTTTGTAGAGACTCGAGTTAAAGAGAGATAAGATAGAACAGATACATTGGATTTAGATACATTGTATGGATAATGAATACTGCTGATGTTTCTATTGGAGGAACCATCCTTGTAATATTATATAGTAGTATATTATTGTGTCATGGTCCCAGATGGTTACAAACACCAGCATATTCTGGCCAATATGTAAGTTTCCAGAAATTGATAAAGGTACCTCAATTCAACTGCCATCTGTATGATTTAAGAATTAATTTATGATTAAGCCATAAATCACCTGAGCTACTACCAAGTTATTTACGATGGATAGAGACTACTTGTGACAGTACAACTTAATGAATTATAATACAGTTAATATATTTGTAAAATATACTTCACCGCGATATGAAGGATTATATAGAAGGATTTGTCAAATGAGACTTTAATCCGCAATTGTCCCACTTGGTGGGTGGTTTCTATTAGAGACTTTCCATAGCACCAAGGATAACGAGTAGATGGCTATCTTTCGAATATATGGTTCAAACAGGTACAATGTTAAGGTATACCCCTTAAATGTATGATCAACATATATACATTCATATATAATGGCAAGTAATTAAGAAACAGTCAAGATTTTCATGGAATGCTGACCCAGTCCTCTATTGCTATGCAAATGTATATGAATACATTCTAGCCATATGTGGAACAATGTTGATCTACTTTTGAATCTAGTGTATCCACAATAGGAACTTCCTATTCATGAATAATACAGTTTATGCACCTAACTCGAACGGTTATTTAATCAATTATCATATATAGTCAATCACTATACATATAATGTAATAACTATACATATAATTTAATAACTTGCTAGCCCCCGCTCACCTATAGGCTATGCTATCGTCAAATTGTATTCCCACTTTGGTTTAAATTTATGTTTTCTTCTTCAGGGATATTAAGCAGGATTTATCTTTAGCACCTATACATTTGGCGTAGCAGCGATTTGAAGTGTGAATTGGTACCTCACCAGTACATTTTGAAGAACTAGAATGTGTGTACAGTAGAGTTTCGTAAATACGAACACGGTCAAGGAGTAACTCCAGTTAAGGAGTGTAAACTTCATCAGTCCCCTTCGATCCCTTTTCAATCTGAATCAGTTCGAATAATACCTACTCCGGAATAAGAGTACGAATTTTTGTAGTCCCCTTGTGTACGTATTGACATGAGTCTCTTGCATTTCTTTTCTAATGCCTTAATATTTCCTGTATTATTGTAGAAAAGAGACTCACGTCTATTTATTAAAGTTCAAATCCATGCATGTTTGGAATTAGAACAGTACTTTCGAAATGTCCAAGACGGTACCATTTATACTACATGTTATTCAGCATTAATATATCGATTGATTGATTTATAAAGACCACAAGTTAGAATTAAAATATTTGCAGTTAAAAATAATTTCAACTTCTGTCAAACTAGCCCGCTTCGCTTGCCAAGTCGCTGCATCACAGGTTGACATATCCTTGATCTTTGTGTCTGGGAATAGCAAAGTATGAAACAGAAAATTTCTCAGTGATTTGGCTCGCTACGCAACCGGATACACTCGGAACTACCAGACACGAGGTTAATTCTTTACAAAAATTTTATTTATTTATTATATAATTCCATTTAAATTCATTTAATAACATTTTGTGGTAATCCTGGAGCTGTCACGTTGATTTGGGTTTGTATTCTGGCCATTTTGTGCCTCAAGTATTATGAAATTTAAAAGAAAATTGAAATTCCTGGAATTGTTATTTTTGGTAGAGTCATGATTACTTAATAATCATATGATGAGTTTGCATTTCGTCAAATCCATAACATCAGAAGATCTTACACATTTAGGCTTATCTGTGATTCAAATTTCAATGGTCTATCATATATATTGGCTGAGCTGTTGCTAGTAATATTATTTATCGATTTTTTATACGTTCACTTTCGTCATATTTCCGTCATTGGTGTGAATTCTGTTCCAAGACTCGAAATTCTCGGTCCAGACCCAAAATACCCCCGTATTCCACTAATCAGCCCGGGTTTCTTCCCGTTCTTCACTCAATATTGGTCACACAAATATATCTACATACTTAGGTGAAAATTCATTTCTTTTTTATTGATTTATTGATTAATTACGTTCTAATAGTATAGTTATATTGGCTGATACTCCAGGGATCCGAATAAGCCCCACAGCCGTTATAATTTCTAGATGTTCTTCCATCCCCGCACCTTTTCCAACCCCACATATATTCGATTTCGATTATTGACTCAAACTCTTTAATTAACCAAAACATTTTATTGTTTGTTTTCATCGACTATCATGATTCTTTAGAAGATCCGTACATCTATAAATAATGCAATCTTTGTAAGTTCTTGGGTGATATATACAAAAAACCTTCGATATTGTAAACACCTTAAATATTCCACCCCTCCCTTTTCTTCCAACCGCCCCCGTTTATTGAATTTTCATATTCTTCCAACCCACCCGTTTATTCTAGCCCCCCCCCCGTTTATTCGGGCCACCAGATTATTTGAATTTAATGTGATTTTTCGTATATTGATCATGACCTATTGGCCAGTAGTATATATGCAATCACTTTTACATCAACATTTGATTATCTTCTCATGTTTAGGTAATATCACTCCTCTCAGAGAATCAGGTATCACAGAGAAAAAATTTTATTCCTTACAGAGATTCAGTGCTAACTTGGTTGTTGAAGGAAAGCCTGGGTGGAAATAGTAAAACGGCCATGCTTGCTACAATAAGTCCAGACGTCAACTCTTATATTGAAACCCTAAGTACGTTAAGATATGCTCAACAAGCTAGGAATATCGTGAATGCTGCTAAAATTAATGAAGATCCCAAGAATAGACTAATTCGGGAACTGCAAGCTGAAATAAGCAGACTCAGAAATATAACCTTGGGAGGTTTGTTATAAGGCCACTATTTATGAGAAACTCGTTTCCTCTCCACATGAGATGCACTTGAGCAGCATGCGGGCAGGAGGTTCATTATCATTATCCCTTTATTTAATGACGTATCATCGGAAAAACTTGTCAATATATAAAATTTACGGAAAAGTCAAATTGATGTCAGAATATGCAATATGAGTAGAGAGTCGAGTCATCACTATTATCCTATTAGCTAGTATATACGCCCTGTAGCTGGATTACATTGTGTACATGGTCGAATAATGACAATATTAAGTCCCTAGCCTATTAATACGGGCGGTAGAGCTGAAACATGTTCTTCTTATCAGTTGCCAAATATATAAATGGCAGGTGGTGGTGGCGTTCATGAGCAATGCAGGGTGTCTAATGTCTTGAATATGTTGTTAATGGATACATCTGATCTCTTTTATACTACAACTAACGGACTTTGAATGATATTTCCACATATCCCTTTGATCCGCCGGTGTAAGCACGTTAATTAGAACACAGTTGAAAGGAATTACCGGGTAGGAAAAATATTTATATAAATAAGGTGGTTACGTAATCAATATGATGCAAAAAAATATGAACCGCGAAGATATTCATAGAAGTACAGGAATGATTGTGATTGAACCATATGTTAATGCACTGATAAGTTTTGTTAAATTGAATAAAGTTAATTTCGGCTCGTTTCGCTCACAACTTATCAGAGTTTCATGTTTTATCACGGTTATCATCAAAATCTTAATAATTTATTTTGTATTGATATAAAGAATGAAGATGGCGGACTTGGTGGTAATTATAGGTATAGGCACCTCAACACCTAATTACCCTATATTTGCAAGCTGAAACAAAGACATAAAATTTCAATGTGCTCTGATATTACCCTGCCTGTGACAAAGTATACACTACTATTGGGACTGTGTAGGTTTTGATCCAAATTCTGAAAAGTAAAACATACAGTCTTGTTTTCTCATAATTGTTCGAAATACCAGCTCTTTGCTTGATTTCCAATCTTCTATTCATTAATACACCATAAAAATCAACACATTTTCTTTAGAATTGATTTTTCGTACATCTTCATGTTCTCTTTTGGCCTTTTTTTGAGGATAGTTGACATTTGTATTTCGGCGAAAGGACACATTTTCCCTACTTACCATATGCCCCACTACTCCAAATATATATTTTGCATTCTATTTTCTCTATATCATATTAATTTAACCATAACGTGGCTCCAGAATGACCATTATAATCAGTTCTTTATGATAATTGTCATTCAACTTAGTTTCTACAATATGTATTTCCAATACAGCATAATTAACTAGGGTAAGTTGAGAAGTTTTCTAGCTATGGTGATATTTACACCATGTTGATGTCAACTAGTAGCGTATTGAATTTGTGCAAGATTTAGTATCGTAATTTACTATAATTTATTGGGTATTGAAACTACAACCTCACAAGCAATCTAAATAATTTACAAAGGGATTACTTATATGTTGGTGGCCTATATTGTCGGCTAGCCGACAAATAAGGAATTATGGCCGACATATAAGGATAAGGACTATATAAGGATTTATAATGAACATATAATGATTATTATAAGGAATGTTATATTGCTACACTAGAGAAAGGATCTACATATATGTGCATATCTCTAATGACAACTATTACACTATGACAAGGTGCCAAATTTTCATTTATTTTCATCTGTATTCCTTTTCTTCGTCCTAACTTCGTTAAAGCTCCGTTTCCTTTATTAGAAGGGCGCCCTTTGGATCGAACACGTCTAGGATTTAGGATTGTTGCGATACTTTGAATATTTGCTCCACTTTCCTGTGGTATAGGTCTTAGCAATTGGTCCATTTCGGCTAATTTACCTCTCATAAGCGGAAAAGTTGAATGGTCAAATGATGCAAGATGAGCAATGTTTTCAAATTCTGTTGTTAGCATGTCATACCTTTCGTCTTCGTTAGGATAGGATTATTTTGATCATTTTCTTGTAATTCTATTACATTCTGACTACCAATACAGCTGTGGATATTAGAATTGTGATCTGCTTGATTCTCTATCTATTATGATACGATACATTAATAGTTGAAAGAACACAAGGACACAACGTTAATAATTTGGTAATTCATTACGGAATTCTGATATAACCGAGTGCGGTTGCAATAATATCTGTGCTGTATCGAATGACTACTTACCTTCTAGAAATCAACTATAGCTTTTTCGTGTATTTTCGTTATTTTCTCGTGATGATAAACAATAAGCATGTGACGACATGGTAAGCCCTATGATGATGGGAATAAGCATGTGCAAGATGTCAACGTTGTCTTACGGCTGGACTTAGTAAAAACCTTCGATAACCCGAGGTCCATAGATGTTAATTTCTCCTTGTTGGTACCTCCCGACAATCCTTCTCTTTTAACTAGAATAAAGACAAAATACGTATTTGAATTAGCATAAATTATTATACGTACACTCGAACTTCTTATCCGGACTCCGATATCCGGCTACCTCCCTCAACCAGACACCATTTTCCAAAAGGATTGAAACTGATTCGATCATTTCAATTATTAGTAAATATTCCTTATAGTAGAGCTGTTTTACTCGTAATTCATATCTAACACGTTTCTTTGTAACTAAAAACCGTCATAACAGCTATTTCCGTCCATATCGATATTTATCCTATTGATTATAATTGGATCCAGAGTTGAAATCGGGATCGGGTTTCTTGGGTACGGTTCTGAAAAGTGGACCCGATTCCAACTGATTGGCCCTCCCATAGAGTTAATGTTATTTCTCAGATTCGGGCAAATTCTGACTTCCGGCACCCTACGGTCCGGCACTACCCGGATAAGAGAGGTTCGAGTGTACTATATTATTACAACTTCTTCCTTACCTAAGTCTCTGACAATAGAGCTAAGATAATAAATCTTTTCTTCGCCAACGTTAAATATGGCATCAACACTATATTGCATGCACTGATCAATTTGTGCCTTTACAATCGCCAGTGCAAATGGTGTTAACTTAAGGTTTCGTTTTATCGGATGTTTAGATGAGTATGTAGCCATTTTAAGCGCTAATCGGGTTGCACGTCCTTCACTTTGTTCTGAAAGGGTCTTCCTAATTTCATCAATTTTATTCGCGAGATGTGTAAGAAGAGTATGTGCATTTAAAAACTGTTTGATCGTTGAGTGAATGGATTCTGAACGTTGTTTGGAATGAGCACCCAACGTGAGGTGTTGCCAGGTCCATCGTGATGCCCATTGAATTCTCTTGTCATATAATATACGTAAAAAGAGTTGAGCAGAATGGAAAACTTTCTCGTTATTCGAGTTTTGCCTGGATTGAACTAGAGCCAAAAGTTCTTTCCATTCTTGATCAAAATCATCACGAGATTCTGAATCTTGTTTTTACATAGATCCCACCATGAATTTAAGAAGCATTCCTACTTTCGCATAAGTTTTCATGTCGGCCACTGAAAAGAGATTTAATGGGTTTGACAATATTTTGGCCAATGTGAAAAGTGCAAAGGAGATGTATAGTGGAAGGGTGTACATTTCTGATCGCTGCGGCCATAGCTGGGTCACCGTCTGTAATAATGATTTTGGGTGGATGTCGAAATGGTTTCAGGAATTCACTGAATGCCCAAGTAAATGCTTCTTCTGTTTCACGATCAAGTAGTGTTCATGCCAGGACTTGAGTATTTCCATGTTTATTGACTGGACAAAAAGCGGTAAACTTAAGGGTATATTTATTTGTACCATGGGTGGTATCGAAGACCACGATGTTAGCTTCAGAATTTTCAACCCAGCGTTCAAAACTATCAGTTAATGTCCAAAATACTTTACTCATTGAGCTGTCTTCTGCTGTCTGTATAGCGAAATACAATCCTTTGGTAGATAGTTGTTCTTGTAGATAACTGACGAAGTTCGTTGCATCAAAACCTCTTTCTTCAACACTTGGCTGAAATTTATTGTACACATCTTGATAAGACCACGTTATTGGAAGATGTTTTTCATGTGCCTTACTTATAAAAACTTGATTAATTTTTGATGCTGTGAGACCTGCACGTTTAAGCTCAAAGCCGAGGGTATTAAATTCGAATGGTATTTGTCGAAGGGTAGACTCCGCTAGACTAGCGCTATGACTTTCTACTAGATCGTGATTGTGTGCAAAATATCCTGTAACTACTGCCCAACCTTCAATACATTCTTCTAAACGAATGCTATATGGACAATTACACCTTTGTGTAATGGTATTTCGTTTTTCATTTGTGAGTTTGGCCTTTATAGCTCTGTAGCAACTTAAAACCCTCTGCTTGCCTTTTCTCGATGTAGGTGTATAAGTTGAACTCCGCACTAAGTTAAATCTCCCGCCACCAGTAGCAAGATCCAACGCCCATTCATTTAAATCTAATTTAGATGTCACATGAGATTCTCAAGGTCCTTTGGGCATGTCATACGGTAGGATAGCAGACATTGATAGAATCATTGTATCAATTCTTCTTCTGACATCCGTATGGGTTATTGATCCAGAAACACTCTGATTTTCAGAGACTGCTCTGGGTCTACCTGGGAACATTCGTTAGGCGGTGAGTTTGTATCAATAGGATCTGGAAATTTCGAAATTTTATATTGACTTTCAGTTGAAGAAATGGGACCGAATGCATCAGTATGATGATCAGGGTTGTAATTATGAAGATAATTGGGGTAGTCAATCATTTCAGTTGGATGTTCGATTTCATTGTATCCAGTTAGAGAACATGAATTAAAATCGAGGAATTAATTTTGTGAAGCTATAGCTGCAAAATATTCATCTGATTGATCGCTTGGTTCAGCCATGATAAATAGCTACGTTGTTTAATTCGCACAAATATAATAAATACTATCCGCAGATGGTAGGACTGAGTTACTGTGTCGCAATCAGAAAATGACTTTTTGAACCCGAAATTCAACCAAATTTGCCAAAAGATTGCATGTTAGAAATATACGTTTTCCCCTTTACGATTACCACGATTTTGATTAATACGAATTATTATGCATATATGGAGAAATTCGAGACAATTTATACGAAGTTAGAAATAGAAAATTCTTTATATGGTGCCTATGTCCTTATTTGTCGGCTAAATCCTTATATGTCGGCCATAATTCCTTATTTGTCAGCTAGCCGACAAGGTAGGCCGCCGACATATAAATAATCCCATTTACAAATACTAAATTTAGATTATATATGCATTGAAATGTGTGTTCTATTCCATACTATGTCTGAATTGACCTTACTCTTAATATACTTCTGACCCCTAAAATACATATATAATGTACTCCTCCTCTTCGGAATTTCTGTATCGATACATTCACTCATGGCTTCTATTATCTTATTTACATGTAGAGTATTATATTTTATGGCTGCCCTTAGCAAACTACTGCCTACCGTAAAACGCTGGAAAATTTTCGTGAATCAAAGTACATTCCAATCCATGCTCTGAAAACAGACCCATATCGATTGTATTTTGTCTTCCAGTATTAACCAATTTCAAAAAGTCTTCCAATTGTTTCAGCATAGAATGTAGCTTAGTTGTTGGCCTAGAAATATTTTCTACCAATTATATCTTCTTAGTAATTTCTTGTTCCCGTTCTTCAGAGGATAAACCGGTTATTTGGCAAATATTTACCGTTTTTATCTTGCATATTCTCGATCCCAAAGTATATTCTGGAGAAATTTCGAATATAATTGTAGCCATTTCCCTTCGATTCTTTCCTAGAAGTTGAATGGATCAGCTCAGAATCGGCCGTTAGCACTGGAATTAGATCCTGAAGTGTAGGGACTTTTAGACTTCACAGTTAGAATCGTCATGAACATCAGTTCCTACTCAGTATGCCTAGCTTAGGTGGCCGGAATAGTCCCTCACTATTCTATTGCTCTTTGAGATCTGTAAAATCGTTAAGATTTTTTGAAGTTACCAATTATCAAGTTTACAGTCCTAAATATTGATGTTGTACAAATTAAGGAACTTAGGTTTCCTGGAATTATTGGATTGTAAAGATCGCAACTTTTTAGGTTACATTTTCTTTGCACAAATGCGATAGTATCAATGGTTCGAGTGGTTTCCCATGATTAACTATAGAATTTCCCATTCTTGTAAATGCTTTGCAATTTGTACCCCTTAATGTATATAATTTGAAATAGGAGTAATATTCTAGCAACTAAATAGCCCCCTGAAGAATTTAGACATTTGCTATTATATTCCCAACAGGATCATAACGTTCCTATGTCTAATATACAATAGATATTTAGTATTTCTAGTGTATTTTTTATTGCTTGCAAAGTATTTGTTGTTTTCATACACAATCACTCATCTCTAAATAACGATGGTGAATCCTGCTCAAAGCGAACTTAAATTATGCAGTATTGAAAATACATGTTGCAGTAATATTTTTCTATAACATTATGGCAAATGTCAGTCGGCTACAAAATTTACTATTGTTTGGTCTAAGTTGAATGAAATTTTTGCATAAATATTTTATTATAATTGTTATTCTTGAGCCATATGATGGTGGAATTTATAAGCGATAGTGAAAATAAAATCCAATATACATATTTCTGTACAGTAAGGTATCTAAATCAGCGAAATCAACATTAACCAGGTTTGACCTTCAATTACAATCCTCATTTATCGGGTCAAACTCAAATCCGAAAAACGGTTGCGTAGCATATCTTTGGTCAATTTCATTTGACACAAAAAGATCTTTCAGCTGTTGCAGTACCAACAAGAAGAGCTAATATGATGTTAATTTGCTTGAGGATACATTAGATTCATTCTTTGTTTGTAATAGAGTTTGGAAATCTGGTGTCGTTGTCAACGTTTTCGCAGTACACCCAAGCATATTTTTCCTCCCAGATTTTCTTGTAGCTGAGACGAGCCTTATAAGCCTTTTTTCTCAGTTCGGATTTTGGAACAATAAAGCTTTGGGCAGCTATCTTCCCAAATAACTCTAGTTCTTCCAATTCATTCGTATCAGACACTTCTATATCTTCACTACAACTTTCTACGTGTGCCCCTTTTGACCCTAAGATATTTCCTAATGTCCATCGCTTAGCAACGGTCAAAAGATTTGGATTGATTTTTGCTAAAATATAGAATACGGAAAGATAATGTCAAGGATGCCAAATGTAAATATGTATGCATATATTACTACACAATAGGTTTTATGTATTCAAAACGAATTACAGCGAAATATATTTTGACTAATACTACTTGGTTAGAGAGGGATGACAATGAAATAGTCTTTCACTCATTAATATTTTCGCCAACAATATTGATTTCCCCCACAAGAAAATTCCTCTATGAAACACTGGCGTGTTGAAAATTTCAAGTAGTGTCTTTGAAATATATTTGTTTTGAATAGCCTCCTGTGGTAGAGTATTTTGTGGTAGGAGTGGGTGCTTCAATTGCCTCTAATTTTGTTGTGTTTGGAATTCTCATAACGCTCTTCGTGTTTTCAAATTGTTCGTTTATGTATGGAAAATTTGACGAGCCTTGACCCATTGACTCTTCCCAGAGTTCTGGATTATGCTTGCTATTAGTGTTATGTAATTGATATTCAAACACCGATGTCTTTTATTTACCTGTCATTCTAAGTTGGTTACAGTATTCAACTAAAATATTTACGATCCACCACTCTATATTTGGTCCTGCATTATTGATAAAATAATATTCTCCGTAGGAGTTTTAAACTTGCGTTTGTGATAGTTACTAGAGAAACCTACAATATAATTGAGATAGGAAATATATTTAACACTTACAATCACAATTCTACCTCCTTATCTGTGTTGGAATATCATGATTGATCAAGATCAGTATATAAGACTTCTAACAATACACTCCAAATTTCAATATTTCTGAACATTCTATTACTGAACTTTATTTCTCCACTCAACGCAAAATCTTTCTTTACCTCTGCTCCAAAGATATCTATAAATATCTCGATAATATCAACAGTATCCAAAGTGAAGAAGGCGAAAGAATATTGAGGTTGTTTTTGTAGTTACGAACAGAAATTGAATTTATATAGTTGCTAAATATAGTATTTTATCTGTTTACCAATTTATTTTATATATTTCTTGAATATAATATTTACTTACTCCTGTATAAATTCAAAGAATCTGTATAATTTGGGCGAATTTTATGTAGAACTTTGATTGAATGTGAGAAAGGCAAATTTCGATCAAAGTTCTACCAAAATTTCTTCAGTCGAATTTTGATCGAAAATTTGTCGAATCTTGATCGAAAAAGAGAAGTTTGATCGAAAAATGAGAGCTTTGATCGAGAACGAGAATTTAAATCAATAGTGAGAACTTTGATAGACAATGGAGAAAAATGACAAATAATCCAACAATCTGCCATTTTGCAAACTTTTCTATTAATCAGTCCCACAAAACTCCATCCAATCATAAAAATAGCATGAATTCCACACTCCGTCGTTCAATAGCTGAATAACGAACACAAATATACTCCCAGGGCCATAAGGTAGCGAGCTAAATCCCTAATCCCCTCACATTGCTACTCGTTTCTAGTTTATAAAATACATAGTGCTAGCACGTCCTAGATTGAAATCTGTCGAGTCCGGTGCATTGTGGCTTTACACGGGGGGTCAGGGGGATTCCCCTGACAAGAACAAAATTATATAACCCTGAGCTGCACTACGAGTCTGTCGGCTGGACATTTTTATCGATGGCTCAAGAAAATCAGTATTGGAAATATGAATATTGTTGTGTCGTAGAGCACGACAAGTTTTCGATTAAAGTTCGTTTGAAGACAGTTTAGTAGAACTTTGATCAAAATTTGCCTCTTCATTATTCGATCAAAGTTCGACATAAGAAAATATGATCAAAGTAAGACAAGACATTCGATCACTATATGCAGATGCAATTCAATTTATATGGTTACTAAATCGAATCTTTTTCCATATTATTATTGCAGGCCTATTTTCGTTCAATGTTTCTTTATATATGCTTTCTTGTTTAGTAAACTACAGCACCTCCTTTAAAATTTTCTTGGGCGGTGGCTGAGCACCCTCCTCCACTTCAAAACCGCCTCTCCACCAATCTCTCCATCAGTATCTCTCTCTCCTTCCTCCTCTCTACCACAATCCGTTGATTTATTCCTAGGTATTCCTAACCCCATCTCTAGCTACAACAGTGTCATTGGATGATCTGGCGTCGCAAGTCTCAGCGATATCGTTGACTCTATGCACCCAAATAGCAGACCACGTACTTCCCCTCGTCAATAGTTAGCTGAGTGTCAAGTCAGTCATACAGAATGGCGAGATGATAACCGCATACTTTGTGAGGAGGTACGACGTCTGTCTTCACAGCCAGACAGTGTTATCTCTGCGCCGTTTTACAGGACTGCTTTCTCTTTCGTCATTCAAGCCTCCAGTTGAGTTCTCTTCGCCAGTCGATGTCAGTAGTATATGTCATAAAGAGATTATTTCCCCTCCTAAATGTGGATACGTGGTGATACCCTCAGGGGAAAAGTAGGCTGTTTCTTTTTCATCTTTATATTACTACTACTATACTCTCTCTATTCCTTCATAACCTGAGGTCTCGTTAAGTATCCATTGATTGGGAGGTGGAATATCCTCTTGGTGTTTGCGACAGACATTTTCAACTGATGTAGTTGAGCAAACTGGAGACGTGAATAGTGGAAGGCACCTGTCAAGCGACCTAGAGATAACAATTCTTCCTGGAGTGGGACAGGTATCTTACAACAAATCATAAGCATGCGGTTGCATAGTAACATTCTGCATAACAACTTGACTTCAGTTACTTTGATGGGAGCGGATACTTTTCGAGTGGATATGTCAACGAGCTCCTGTGGTTGTCCGCCGATCATCCTTCACTGTTGAAGAGGCGGTTAGGAAATTCTGAAAATTATTCTGAGAGGAGCAAGGAGAATGAGAGACAGAGAGAGCTTTGGGAGAGACAGCGGTAAATATTTACTTTACATACACTTTATACATATTTCAATATTTTAACTTATTTTCTGCATATATTTGTTATATATTTTGTTTATATTGAAATATATTAACGAGGCTTTAGCTTGTCGCTTCGCGATGAACTCGGTGCATTGCGCCTCGAGATATCCATTATTCTCCTAATTTACTGCCCCTTGAGTATTATAATTTAAATATATATACAACAATGTAATTCATAAATATACGTATATGGCATACATATTTTTGAATTATTTTGTAAGATCAACCCCCTTTATAGCCGTTGAGAGCAAAAACCTACTTGAATTTTATGATTTGGATAATCTTTTACTTTATATTCGTAAAGACAACAATATATTTACATATGAGAAACTTGAAAATGAGACATGGGGATTCAGCTTACTTAGTTACCCCTGAGTAGCTGTTTAGAGTAAGCCTGTACGTATATTTTGAGATTTGGCTAATTTGTTTACATTCTATTCATAAAAACAACAATAATTTTACATATGAATAATCCCAAAGTGTGAAAATCGGATTCAGCATGTTCGATATATTCAGTGAAGATTTAATCAATTCTATTTACTTCCTCGATCAACATGATAAACATAGTTATGCGACAATTTCCAATTTGGATACCGTAAATCCTTTCCTTGACAACGGACAAACTAACATAAAACAAAACAGCAATTGAAATTTCATTATATATATTAATGTTCTTTAAATCATACCTATTTGGAAATAATTTTAGTACCTACATCAATAAGCTAATGATTAGGATCGCTCGTATTTCACCGAGATAATTATTTACAAGGTGTGCTTTAGTCTAAAGTAACTACACGTTATGGGACAGAAGGCTTCACGTGTATCCACATGAATTGTATACATATACTACGACATATAGTCAGGTTTGTGACTCATGTGGTTTTCATGATATGGTGATTCTATATAGCAGACCACTTAGTCTGGTCCGTTGATTATGATCATTCTTCAAGGGATATAATTTGTGTCAATAGAAACAATTGAATCCTGAGTAATTAGATATATCAGTGTTTTATAATTGCAAGTGTAAACAATTAATTACCCGTTTAGTGTAGCAAATAACAATCATAACTAATATATTTTGTATAATTCTTGCCTCAATACGATTTCAAATTCATCTCTTCACTTATGATAGATAAATCCTTGATTTATTGGCTAGCATAAACAACTAAAATCTACATGGGGTAAACTCGAAAGCTGCAAAGATAACTTGAAAATAATTGAAATGGTAAAGTCAATTATCTAAATATTATTTATCACTCGGTCGCGGTTAATGAAAGTAAAGTACAGATGGTTTAGCATGGTTTGGTGATAAATCTGACCGGAAATTTGATACTTTTATGTAGAATTGATGATAGAAATTGCTACTTCAATATCCATGAATATTCTTTGGTCTTATTCTGTTAAATACCGTCATTACATCTTCACAATCTTTTCTGGAATTATTATGAAAAATTCTTACAAAAAGGGGATGACATGTATATATATCTGTAAAAATATGTGAGTAAATATAAAAGCAAATATTTGGTCCCTGGGGACGATCTCGTAAATCGTGTTTATAGATAATTTTGATGGTTGATGTGTGTAAAACTAGTCTCAAGTAGCATTGCGGCGCCTAATGGGGGCACACTTAGTGAGGTAGAGACCAATTTTGATAATTGAATGTGACCACATTCCTACATTCCTGACACATTCCTGCGTTGCTAGAGAATTATTTCCCAAATACAGTGAAGTCTCCAAACGGACACTCCGAGAAACGGATAAACCTCGTGGGACGGATTGTATTTGCCAAGCATGTAATACTTAAGCAGTCTCCGAGGAGAGGACAACTCTGAATTACGAACAACGGATAAGGAACTGGCCCATAATAGCGTTTCTTAATGCAAATTTATCTTCCCAGAACGGACAACCAGAAATGCAACAAATAATTTCAAAGATATCACAAAATTTATCAAATAATATGAGTGCTATACAAGTCCCTTCTCATTCAAGTCTTTCAACAATTCTTTCATCTTGTCAAAGTAAACTTTGGGTCCATAAGGGGCGGTACACACATTTCTAGTCCGTAACCTGTTCGTTTATTTTACTTCTCTCCCGTAACCTCAACAAATCCTTTATTTACTTCTCTTCTCAAAAATTGTGAAAGTCGAGGATGTTTTGAAGTAGCTATGTGCATTGGCCCCACAATAGATACTGTAGCTAGTCTGTAAGTGTCAACCAGTAGACAAAGTTATCTTTCTGACTTATTTGCAAACACAGTATAATATATATAGAGAGAGTATAAAGCAATGCCAATATGCTTACGTTACTGATCAGTCATCACTCTATATTATATTCAATCTTATCACAGTGCAACTAACTTGTGACTTCTCCCGTAACGATTTAACTTTAATGCATGTAAAACTGCATTTAATATGATACATATTAAGTGTTTTGATAGAAAGATGGATCAGTCTCCGAGAAGCGGACAATTCTCTACAACGAATAGAGGCCATGTCACCAACGTGTCCGTTATTCGGAGACTCCACTGTATATTCGAGTTACCACTCGAATTACAGAAATCTTCCACTTATTACGAATATCGACACAAATATTCTTTTCGATTTAAACTGAAATAGTGCGCTTCACTGGGGGCTTGTCTTCATCGCTCTCTTCATCCGTTAGCTTAATTATACACTAGCAAACTTCTTGGTTCTATTTGTCGCTCCTCGACGGGATATCAACACTACGTACCTAAAACTTTGTAATGCACTCATTATCTTGTTGAGTGCAGTTTCTGTCATATAAAATGTATTATACTCTTATATAACAACTCATTTTAACATTGCACACCTTGATAAAGGCCCTGTGGATATTTAAATAATCATAATATCCTATGTACCTGGCTCTATTGCAACGTATTTAGGTATTTTGATTTAATTTAATGTATGGTACTCTCAGCAATTTTGAATTATATGTACAATTGCTATAACTAAATACATAATTTTCTTCTGTAGATCTTCGTAATCTGAAAAGTTGTTTATCAGAACTCTTCATCATACAACTATATTTCAAAATACTCAAATGAATAGAAGAGTTGGTATATTAACTCTGATAAGTAATACCGAACACTGATTTCAGTTGATATTCGAGTATTGAAATATTCGCCAAAATATTATTCGGTTGCAACCTTGTTATGTGCAAATATTCATGAAAATCGAAGTTTAGAACTTGTGCAATCGAAAAATGCCATCTTATGAGATATTTAACTTCGAAACTTAAAATATAGGTGTGCCATATATAATGCTTTCGCTCTGCTGTTCACGCTTTAGAGATAAAGACACCAAATTTAGCATGTACACCCATAGTGACATCTACTTGTGCATCTGACTTTTGAGAACTTTCTCTATGGTATATTTTCACACCTTTTGACACCTCTGTATTTAGCCCAATCAGATTGTGGGGTTTAACATTAGGAATAAATGCATGAAATTCCTTGTTATGGAGTGTATGTTTATATTTGCACTGTAATGTATTTATATTGATGTGGACTGCAATTCTATTCGTCAATAGATTCTCTTCGATATATATGTATTAACTTATCATATATAATCATATTTCACACCTTTCTTTGGTGAGCATTTCAAAATTATCCAATAGATTGGTTTCCACTTGTTAAATAAGTGTAAACTTTGACATAAAATTCGAATTTTGGTTTTTTATGTCTAACAAGATTAGTAAAACTCAATCTAGATATGTTTCCCAAAATAGATATTTAGTAGAATTAGTGGCATAGCCACCCCAGGGAACTGACCGTCGTGCTTGGGCAATCTTTTTTCGCTCCTGGGCAATATTTTTAACTGCTTTAAGCAAATTAGTTCTACTTATTAATAAATCGTCTTGTTATGTTTCGATACTCCCAATAATTTCCTTATTCATTAATATCATATCAATTTGTATTATGGTTTTACTGTTTAAACCCACTCGTATTCTTTCATTGTATTATTCTTATAATGGCATACATTGTATATGTGGTCTAAAATCTTGGTCGTGTGCCCGGCAATTACTCAAGGCTGCCTACCCCACTGAGTGGAATAATATAGTTTCAATATCCACTGAAATTTATTTGGTGAAATTTAAGTCGGCTCAGACGTTGATTTGAGATTATTATATCTTCAAAAATATGTCCAAAAGTGGCACATTTGAGTACTAAATATAGAAGTTTCGTATTCATTTGGGCATGTGATTTTTTTTCACTACAATAATACGGAATCAAGAATCATCATAATTGAGTTTTTGCAGTTATTCCCGGGCAAACCCTAATTCAACCTGACAAAATGAAAATTGCACTCAAATTCGAGAATATTTGATCACTTGATAATGGTCTCTCCGACAGGAATGTTGAGGGGTGAAACAGTGATACCCACTATTATTCACAGTTAGCATAATTTGGTTGCAGGTGGTAAAATCTAGATTTTAGTTGGCATATTTATTCATGATTTGTGTAGATGACTATTTTGAAAGGGCTTTTAATGTCTAGCATGTTGCAGAGGTTGTGTCTACTGTTCTTAAACTTTAAATGTAGTTTATTTTCGAAATTATTATACATAATTCAAATTCGATTTAGAATATGATTTTGATGAGATTTACAAATATTCTTGGCAAGAAATCTCATTCTACAATACAATGATTATCGCACAAAGACAGTGTACATATATTAATTTACATCTGCTCCTGAATAACTTAACTTTACTAATTTTGCATCGAATGTTTTTCTAAGTGGGTCAAACTATACCAAAGCATCCATACCTCCCAGGTACCATTCAAATTTGTAATTACATAAAATCTCTTCCTTATTGAATTAGGCAATTCTTTCAGAATATTTAATTATTATCTCGTTACGTTTCCAAATTACACCGCTTCCGAATTTCCCATTATTCCATCATATTTCCCCAATCTTTGACCATCAACATTTTGTGTGGTTCATATTTTATATTCATTGATGATGGGACACTAAAGTTAGCATACTATGTATTTGCTGCTCTTGATTTATAAATTTCTCCTCAAAGTCAGTTAGTATTCATTTACAAACGATGGATGCCTCAAAAGTCAATTTCTAACAAAAAATCGAATTATCCTTTTTTACACAGCGGCATACATATTTGATTTTAGTTTACTGTCTGTATGCAGTTTGTACTAGGACTCATGTCCCTTTGCAGCGATGTGGTATAGGAGTACCGTTAATCCTCCGATATTACTAGCTCCCTTCATGGAAAGATGTAGGAGCCCTCCTATCGAGAAAGAGGGTTACCCTGGGGTACATAGTGTGTCTTCATCGATGCATCCATGGTCCGGTGTGCAGTACCTGTATTTCGTTACTCCGACTATAAAGAATGTAGGAATATGCATTCATTTTCCATTCTTTTCTTGATACACTTTCCTGAAAATAAATGCTTACATACCGGTTTCGACATGTTTTGACCCTGCCTACAGCTTGGCTACCTCTATATCTGTCTCCCACACTGAACCGCATCCTTAAGCCTTTTTGTTCTGTAGACGATTGTTGCTATAGATCGACCTATCTCATTATCCATCAATTCTTCATAGCACAAGGTCACATCCTGTTAGAGTTCACAGAGTACCCGTCATTTGTGAACCTCCATGGATGGATTTATGGCCGCCGTAAGGGGGGTTGCATCTGCCGTCCCACATTCAACGGGCTTCATACTTCCCTGGCAGGATCGATTCACGTGTATAACTGAACTCGGTTTTCCTACTATTCGTCTGCAGGAAATGGTCGTAAGAAGATCCTGAAAGTAAGAAAAATCTATGGCATATGTATATAATTCCCACGTTCTTTATTAATTATGGAAACATAGAGAAACACTGAGGAAGGAAAACCGGTTTCGACATTATTTGATATATCTGACAAAATCACCATTTGATTCGGATAGTTTTTCTCTAAACTGACAAAATAATGATAATTATATAGTTATACTTATATGACCACAAATTTGTTGTGTGGATAGATTCCCGTAAAACGTTATCTACGCTGGTACTTGTGAACTCCCTATTAAAAATCCTGTGTCTTTCCTCTAACTCCCACTTGTGTACTTACCCTTGATGTTCTTATAGAAACGCGTTTTGAAATTTGGTGTTACCATTAATTTTTGTGATAGTATGACTGTTTTTATTTATCTAGGAAGGAGTCCAGGAGCCAGCCAGAAAGTCATCCTGCAGCTGGAAGAACAGCTTTGCGAGAAAGAGCGTCTCATGGCCGATGCTACTCGCACCTGGATGGATCGCTTGAAAATGACTGAGCAAAGGAAATTAGAGGAAATTGACGATTTGAGAAAAGCTGGGATTTCTTTAGGTGTTGAGAACACATTACCGAACCTAGTTAATCTTAATGAAGATCCTCAGGTTATATTTTGAGTTTTTCTGTTGGAGTAGATTTCTTAGCCCATAGTCTTTTTTGCATAGTGACGAAACAGTAACTTGTGGATTGTTGTTGAGGGGTCCCTTTCGAGGGTTAGCCGATGTAACTGTACAATTGATTTCGATATTCCATGAATGACTTTTGCGGTAATATATGTGATCCATACTTGGAGAATTCAAAGAGAACTAATCCCACCCTATTAAAAATATAGTATTGTGTTTTGAATGGAGTTTAATGTCAGACATTTCGAAATAATCGCTCTTAGCTTCAATACAGACTTTCAATCATCTAATTCAACAATAAGACGTATTTTAGCGCTCTCCCTTTAGGATTACTTTCAGGTACTTATCATCGCCCTTCCAAGTGGTACCCGATCTTGAAATTATTTGCAGCAAGAGGTTTCTTTAACAGTGGGAATTCTCTTAGGTAGACAAACTTGAGCAACAGGACCATAACCATCGATTGCTATTGAGTGCATTACACTCTTGGCCCAAAATCTGGCCGGGTTTTTTGGCCTTGGTTCATCCGAATACAACTAACCTTTTTACTTACCGGGTCAGTTAAGTATATCAAGTTTTATCATTAGTGCCAGAAGCTTGTAAGGGCGCTGATGATACAGAATATCATAAATTACAGCCATATATATCACAGGAGTATTCATACTAATTACTTAAACTGCAGGAATTGACAAAGCCAATACAGTAACGTTTATATTGATGGAATTTGACACATTCCTCTGTTGCTATGCAAATGTATTTCAACAGATTCTAGCCAAATCTGAATATTGATGATAGGGCTCTAGATATAAACTATTGTATCCATAATATGCGATTTTCCATCCATGAATACTATATAGTTTTGTGGACGGTTAGTAATTATCACTTCATATCTCCGGATTGTCCTTATAATTTAGCTTTCTTCATAACTTCATTGCCGTTGGAGTTAAGAAACAAATCATTAATATTCATGAATACTAAGTCTCTTATTGCGGACACATTAATATAAAATGTAGAGCTCTACCGTCAATATCTTTCAGATAAGGCTACATGATCGTCCAATAAGGACCTTACGCAATCAAATGATCGCAATAAATTTTGAAGCTATTCTAATGCTTGGATATCATATTTATTTTTGTCGTTAATGCATTTATAGGGACAGTTACTGTGATAAGCACAATAATATCATTCTGTCAACTATACGAAATCCATACCAACATTGTTATGAAGGGATATAGGCAGTTGTGAGTCAGTTATTCCAAAAATCTCCCCATGAATACAATCTTCAAGGTATATTACACACAGATTCAATCGTTGCAGGTAAAATAGAAGATGTGGTATATCAATGTTCATTCAATGAATTTCTCACTTTGATTTGGCATTGTTGTCTCCGCTCGTTTGTCTAATCATTGAAATGTGAATGTAGCTGACAATTCAGTAGAAAAGAATCTATACTATTAAAACGTGATTAATCTATCTATATGTATGTTATATCCTAGCGTGTTTCGCTTGCTAGGTCGCTAAGCAACAGTTTAATGCCTCAGACTAGCTTAAGTATTACACAGCTCAATTTCTTGATACTATTGGTGGCAACTCGAAGTTTTTTGCCGAAATTTTACTTTTTATTATCCATAAATGTCCAGGGATTTACTTGGAGCAGGGCTATTGTGTTTTAGGATTAAAAACAAGAAATGATCATAATGAATCGATTCTACGTCCTGGTTCGTCAGTTCAATAATTTATGTTCTAAACAACTTTGAGGGTGAAATCGAAAACCAAATGAACTTCATCCTGAAGTTTGAGATAGATTTGCTTTTACTGACAATTGTGTAAAAGAAGGATGACATGATATTATAATCCCGCTCTGAATTTTATTCAAATGTAATTCATTTTCTCTGTCCCAGGAATCTGGAACTACGTCGAAGTGTTGCGGGTGGGCTTTCCCAACATGAGCAGTAGATCTCCCCAATTTGGCTGATTATACGCATATTGAAGCATTCATCATTTGTGTCTCGGTCTCCTAAAAGACGTTTGTCAATTCATTTCCTGCTTTTTCCAAAGCAAGGGGGGCCGATACTAGAGTGAGGCGAGAAAATCACTATTGCTGAGTGAGCCATGGGCCATTGATCAAATAAGCGACTATGCATTAACACATCATCCATCACCCAGGCCGTAGCCAGAGCGTAGTGTAAAGAGGGGATAAGTAAACTTTAGGGGAGCTTGGATACTTAAGATTTTTATATCTATTTTGGGGTAGGCCCATGCCCAAACTCCCAAGCTACTTTGGGGGAAGGTAAAATTACTTAGTTCATAAATATTCAGACAACTCTGGCGTCCCATAGTTTGCTTAGTAATCGTGTATATTGTGACATTCCAATGAACTACAAATCTAGGTTACTCTCATACATTTAAATAATATCTAAAATAAACAGAGTCCTCTATCCTTCTTCCTAGAATGATAATTATAGCCATGAGGAATGAATTCACTATTCGCACATAAATGTAATCAAACTGGAAGGAATGTATGTTGTGATCATATAAAACCAAAAAATGTAATTTCAATGGTCGCTGTAAAAGCATCCATATAATTCAGGATATTAACTAGCAAGAGGAATCTGATAACTAAAATGCATAGTCAATTTGACATATTCACAAATATTTCCTTGATTTAACTACTATCTATGATCTAAGATAATAAAGGTCAATATAGCTTGGCAAAAATTCACGGGTGGTTAAATTTGCTAGGGGGGCTGAGCACCCCCTAGCCACGGCTCTGCCATCTCCAAATGAGTAATTATCCCTAATTTAATACTGTTGGTTCACAAATATTGAATCACGAATCAGCCACTATAAAAAGACGTACAACAATGTTGTTCTCAGCTACTCGCTACTTGGGAACAATTTACATTTACCTGTTTACCACCTTCTTTTGACCGGGCTTAGGGCACAGTGTAGTTCCGCCATTGATTGTGGCCATATTAATTATATTAACTCAAAGTTAGTAGTCGATATGCTACGTATCTACAATTGATGAAACCAAAATAGAATGAGTATTAACAGTCTATAAGGCAATGAATGTTTTACATTCAGAACCTCAGTCGTCACACTCCATATAATCTCTCTGTAAGAAGAGTATTGAAAACTGTATTGATAACATAAGATCCTATAAAAACCCTGATTACAGCGATTACAGATTGAAATCTTTTGATTTTCTGATTATTACAGTAGAGTGGGTAGATCTCGTTAATCCGTGCTGGGCCTGGATGTCATGTAGTGAAGCCTCACATACGGCCCTCCAAATAGCGGATAACCTCTGAATAATGAAATATAGGCATCTTCACAATTGTGTCACATCAGTTAGAGAGATTGAATCAGAATGTATTGAAAAGGTAAATAAAGGCGGCCATGTAGTATATATTAGCAGAAATGATTTGATAATAACTCTAGCGACTATTGAATTACAAGTTGACATTGGCAAAACTTGTGTCACCCATGTTATCAAATATAACTCAATAACGTGACAATTTTATAAAACAAAATTTTATTTCATGCATATCTACATCCTTAGATTACTTGATCCTGAAATCAAGGACCCACTTGTTGTCGTTTATCCCAGCTTTATAAATAGATAAAAACAAATTGTTTTTTTAACCAAACCGGCGTCATTTCGAACTGGGAATAGTTGGATGACATGCCTGTGGTGATTATGATCAATTAGAGCCAAAAGATGCCAATTTGATATTCTCTAGAATATTAAGAGTGTAACTCAAATTTAATAGAAAAGAAGTGATACTTGGTTATATCCAGTGAGATGCCTATAGTTAGAATGTCTGTGCTTAATCTCTATTTGCCTAGTTATCTATTTATCTAGGGGCCTCATTCACTAAACAACTTAATTTTTGCTTAATTTAAATTTAAGTAAAACTTAAGCATTCCTAAGTAAAATTTAAATTTGGTTAAGTATTCTTAGATATTCAAAACTTAATTGAATACTTAAAATTTGCTTAATTTATAAGCAAAGTTATAAGCAAACTTAAGTGTAATAACCTATGTGTGGTACTATATCTATTTACTCGAACAGTAGCCGGCCTCAATTTTTAGTTTACGAATTCTCGCCCTCTCAACGACCAATTTCGAATTTGATCTCTATTTTGGAAATTTCATTAATCTAAGATGTCATAGCACCATGACCATATTCCTGAAATTTCTTATCAAATACCGTTCGAGCAGGGACCGAAAGAGATGTTTGGTAAATATTTCGAGGTAGGCAATTATTCACGTACGAGCTACTTCTCGAGTAAATACAGTACATCATAGTTTCCTGATCCATTTAACAATATGGTAACATGTAGTCATAATATAACACCGAAAGCCATATAAAAGTAGGTTGGTGAATTAACCGATAATATTTTGATAATAATTGTGTAAAATCTAAACAAACAATTATAAAGTGGTGAAAGATACTGTTGATTGATCCAGCAGCTGAGAAAAGTTAAGTAGTTCTAAACTATATAAATTTTCGAAAAGACTTTTAGTGTTTAAAGCATAAATTCGAAGAATGGACCATCAACAAGATAAAATAAAAAGAACATCGAAAAATTACTCACAGGAAGAAATCAATACATTAGTTGATTTAGTACAAGAAAATAAATCTGGCTATTTGGTAGCTTTAATGCATCTCTAACATTTGAAGAAAAAGCTTCACTTTGGGATTGGTTTAACAAGTCAACACGATATGCATAGGTCTAGAGAGATCAAAGAGAATTTGGTATCTATTGGGAAAGTAGTCCAGTTACTGCCTGAAATGGTCCAAATCAAACAGTAATAATTAATCTCCTGGCACAACAATCGTTTCGATTCGATGCTCCAAGCAGATTTCCAACGAATTTCCCTCCTGGTAATGTACCATAATCCACAATCTTTGATAAATTCAGTTTTTTTGCATACTTATATCTGTGTATTGCTAAGTTAGAAAGTAAGGCAACGGCGTACCCCCGTGTCTCTAACTGTTATTATATAATTATATTCAAATGAATCTACATTTGCTATAATAACTAACATCAAAACTTAGCACCGAGTTTAATCAAAAGAAATGACTCTTGGATCACTTTTGTCGACTTTCACTAGGAAATTTAATATATCTACTTGCAATAGATGCTAAGCCATCACACACTGCATTGACACACCTTGATACAGATGTTTGTGAAATACCATGAGCAGAAGCAACTACTGTCTGAAATGTACCAGTTGCTAGGAACTGTAGTGCTACTGCCAATTGTGTTGTTGGAGGTATGGAATGGGAACGTGTTGTTGATCGGAATAATTTACTCGGTATCTCATTTAGAAGTTCCATAAAAATATAGCGAGAATTCTGTAACGAGCAATAGATTCTCCATCAGAATATTCATCTAAGGGATTTGGCCGATCTCTGAAAACTCTTTGACGGCGCAAGCTACTGGCAATTTCAAGTTCAAGAATATGAAGCGCTGATGCCATTGTTGATATCACAAAATTTCTATGTAGAATTAGATAGGACAACAACAACAACAACAATAGTATATATAGATACGTCCATCAATGGATAATCAATATACCTAAAATGAGAAGTTTGCTAGGAAAATTGCAATAGTGTAATATACAATCAAAGTTAAGTCAATTACGTATAAACATGACTTAAGTTTTTGGTAATATTTGGGTAAGTTTAAGCAAATACTTAGTTTTTGCTTAAGTTTTGTTTAGTGAATACCAACTAAAATCTAACTTAAGATTTGCTTGACTGTTACTTCATTTTAACCAAATACTTAGTTTTTGCTAAAATTGAGCAATCTTAAGTTAAGTTGTTTAGTGAATGGAGGCCCAGTTCTCTTATCGTTAATCTTCACAATTTGTCTACTTGGACCTGGCGGATAATTAATAATATAATTTCTCTCGCTATTTGATAGTGTATTCAAGTACAATTAGATAATATAAGGCTCTACCTCTAAATAGCGGACACTCTCTAAATAACGGATAACGGATCTGTTCCCAAAGGGTCGGCTGTTCAGAGGCTCTACTACAGGGTGGCTTTTAAGTCCTGTCCCATGCAAAAACTATTATTTATCAATATATATATATATATATAGCTTGGTAATGATATTTATTCTTCTAATTTATGATTCAGAGACAAAACATAGTTCGCGAAATTTATTCAATATTGCCTCCCTCATTTTGTATTAAACGTGTAATTCTATCTGGCAAGGCCTCAATAGCAGCACGGAGGGTTTTTGGGGAATTTTATTCCACTCTTGGCAAAGTTTCCTCTTCAGTGACTTGATACTTGTGTCAGAGTTAACACAAGCTTTCGCCTCGAGAATTGACCACACAGAATAATCCATGGGATTCAGGTCAGGACTGTAAGGAGGCCGTTCTTCTTTGGTTATAAAACCAGGAAAATTGTCATATACCCATGACTGGGTAACATTAGAAGTGTGCTGTCGCCCCGTCTTGCTGGAAAACAAATGAAGTACCTCCGAACATGTCTCGGCCTATATTCTTCAATACTGTCTCCAAAACCATTTCCCAAAAATTAATTGAATTGATTTGTACCCCTTCTGGTGCAAAAACCAATGGTGTCCGGTCCATTTTTAATACCCCTGCCCAACCAATCACCGATTTAGGGTTCTGTATTCGGCTTACATATCTGAATTTCTCGTCGAATTTGGAAGGAGATGATGTAAGTATACGATCATTTTGTAAGTTGGTTGCCTCCTGGAGAGTGAATATTTTCTCATCTGAAGTAATATTTTTTCTAGATTTTCAACAGCGTACCTGCCCAACGTACCTTTATATCTTGCAACCCTTTTGCTTTACCAATTGAGAAAGGAAGTCTACCTTCTTACGCTTGAATGAACTCATCCCTAAATCCCTTTTCACAATTTTGGTTATTGCACATCTTGTTACTTTCAGATCTAGAGTCATTTCCTTATGGAACATCTAGGATTTCGGCGAATTCGCTGCGCGATGACTTTCCCTAAGCTGGGGTGGTTACTGGGCACGGACGGCCTGATCTCGTCATATCTTCAACTCTTCCAGTATCCTTGGATCGCCAAATAGTACAGTACACAAATTTCCTTTTGTTTAGAGGGAGTTTCAGGATTCTCAAAATTTCCCTTGAAGGATGTCCTTTTGTAAATCATTCTACAATTGCCGACCTCTCACGTTCCATCACTGATAAAATTGAAATTTCTCTACAATTGTACTATGAAACTGTATATTTATGTTAAATACATTATAATAAGGTAAACTAATAAGATATATCTAATAGCAGAGACTCAGTATGGAAAGATGGTTCTTATAAATCATGGGACAGAACTTAAAAGCCACCCCGTATTAAAAATTTTCAAACGACTATTAAGAATTTCAGAAAGATGTAATCTTGGATCCAATTCGACAGCGAACAAATACAGAATAATATTTTACACTTGTCGGCATCCTTTCATCGTTTGCACAACTTTCGGAATATCTTCCCCTAATTTTATAGTATTGTTTCAATGCCTATTGCTAACCTGAACTAAATATTTCGGAATCGGAGCATTGCTGTCCGGATTAGCGAGGGTGTAGGTGTACTGTATTGCCAAAATACTTATAATTGGTATAAATGTGCTAAGGAAATTAAGAAGCATATAGCTATAGTCTATCTTAGAAGAAGATTACTGATTACCGCATTTCCCTTAACATTTTTCATAAATATTTTGTGTTTTCAAAATTGTAAATATCTATTCAGGGAGATGTGGTATTTCATACTACCGCATTATGAATGGGGCAATACTACTTGCACTAGTTGTAATGGGCTAAAATAAATACAGCCAAGTGTTGTTATGTAAGAACATAGTTTGAGTTTGGATTCAATGTAATTAAAATAGCCTAAAAATTGGTGAACTTTAATTTAGGTGATCAATTTTAATAACCTTAGAAATAGTAGCTCATCTATTTTGATCATAATTCACTTCGCTTTAAATCAGGGGGGGCACAAACTCCTTTCTGCGCAAGCCGCATTCTAATTCCAAATATTTATGTCGGAAGTATTGATCTACGAGGCTACTACTACGTTCCATGTTCTAATTTATTAGAGAAACTCTACTATTTAATTGTAAAATATTCAATAATCATGTATAATATTTTACTAATATTGTTTGATGAAATTTCCGAATACGTAAGGATGTGTAAGAGAGTGATCTATTAGTGAGAGTACTCAATTAACCTAACCCAAGTTGCCCACTCCTGCTCAAAACTGTCAAAATTCCCCCAGAATGTTGGTACCCAATGGGAAATCCTCTTGTATTTTCTTTTTATGAATCGTAATATTTCCCTTTGTAATAAATTTGATACTTTGTATATTTTTGGTATTCCATAACGAGCTATGTCCGTGCAGATATGTTCAGTAACTATCTATTACAGTAGGACCTCTAGTGAGGGAGGTCGTCCGGCGAATTTCCTAATTATACCCCATTCCCTATTTATAATTTCAAATGTAAATGTCCTTACCGAGATTTGGAGTCAATATGTTTGGCTACTCCCTCAACGACAGCTATTTCAACGATATTTTGATTAATTTAATGTACCCTGAGGTTGTTGAAAATAGATTTTGTAAAAACATCTTCTGAGAAACCTAGAAATTTGAATTCCTCACAGTTATAAGTAAGTGGGTTTTTTCCAAACTTTGCACAAAATTTTTATTTAAGAAACTTTTCATAGGACTCCGACTTATAGAGTTAGGTTTTCATGATGTGATGTTTATAGAGAGAGCCAAATATTATCTACAGAGCTCAGCTCTAGTACAGCATTGCTCAACTTGAGCACAATTTCGCCCATATTTTGTCAGTATAATGAAATACCAGAAATTTCATGAATCAATTTATTGTTTTTGAAATACCGGTTAATCTAGAGGCGAAAAGTTAAGTCAGGGGTGGAATCAGGTTATTAGACTATGATCTTAGTAACTACACCCCTGAAACACAATGGGAAACAACTATATGCGATATAAAAGCTCAATGTCCACAGAATTATATTCTACTGCTCAGCCAATATTCATGATACGTATATATTTGAAATTTGAAAAACAGGTACCCCAAATATGCCAAATGTCCTCTCGTCATCACTTTGACCCATTGTAAACTAATCAACTTTTACGACATTATGATCTCACTGAATATTCAAAATTTTTTGAATTCCTATATTTTTGATAATTTCATAATACTTTATGCAAGAATTGCCCAGATTAGTGACCAAAAGCTATGTTTCAGCTCCATTGTTCCGTCAGAAGCCAATTTCATGTTTTGTTGATCGAGCATGGATTATAAACAATTCAAATTTCTCGTATTGTTCTAACTCGAGTCATGAAGCGCCGAGTGTATCTCGTCGCTGAGTCACCAATGGCACTTACAAATGAATCTATTTCTTATTTAAACTAAACCACGGACAAAGCTGAATGATACCTTTGCAACCTATCAAGCGAAACGTGTCTCTACTAGAGTATAGAATGCACACAAATATAATGACTATGTTCCCGCTGGGAGACAGTAACCGCTATCCTGAGTTCAGTTTTTGAGATATTGACTTTAAATTTTTACATAGGTTCGGCAGGTATATGAATGCTCACTTCATCTAACATTTTTCTGATACATGCTCAATCACCATAATGACACAATATTTAGTCACTATTCTGTGTATATTGATGAAGTAATTATGGTAGATATTTGGAATGAACACTGAACATCTGTTACAACGTTGTGTTTAAAGGGTTTCTAGACTGATGATAGTTTCCAAGAACTTGGCATTTATGATCTCCTCCATTCTATATCCTCTCACAGTTTCCCTAACGTTTCCATTTTTTCTAGGAATATTCAACACACAAGTTGCGAGTTAGATATTCACCATCAAGACTGCAACCACATAGTAACCTCCTTTACTCTCTACAGAGGGGTACCTAGCATTTCCTCTATAGTATTACCTGTGGTAGGTAGCAAGGTATACCCAGACCTTTTCTGAAATACCCATTGATGCTGCCATCAATGGGTATTTCAGGATATATTGATTATTCGTAGTTTCTAACTAAGTGTTCGACAAATTTGTTAGACTTGCTGGCGTTAGCTTCCGAAGTTTTCTATTAGCTACCAAGATGGTGAAGCTGGTGGCTTGGTTGAGCCATCAAAATATATAAATTCTACATAGAGGTTATATACACTGGGATTCGAAAATTGGTATTTTAATGGCTAATCGCAGCCAAATATATCATTTTGTGGCTTTACGTAACAACGATGAATTTTATTTTATTTCTTAACCGATTATGTGTTTTTAAGTTGCCCAGAGAGTTTGACTCAATGTACGACGTGCAAGTTGTACTATTTGGGTTGCTACTAGGTTTGCTGACAATTGTCCTGGGGTTTCCATCAAGTCCCGAGCTATGACTATGAAACTTTGTAAGTTAATTCTGATTTTCTATGTATTTCATCCATTAGGATAATGATGTCGTCCAGAGAATCACTCATTTGTAGAGTGTTTAAGGAATTAAGAATTCATGTTCGTGTGCAAAACGTTGGAGAAATTGTATAATAGCTAATACAATTTCCCCAAAGTATTGCAATGAGTAACATACTAGACTGACAAGGCATTATAATAATTGAATGCCTTTTTAACTTTGTAACAGCCTAACATGAAATGGGATCGTGTCTTAATTGACAAATATTTTAGGTCAAGATATTATTCTGCCTCCGGAACCAGGGTATTTTGAAGCTCACAACTAATATATTATACCTAATTAGTTTCACGACATTCTGCAAGTCATTATATGACTTATAATTGAATTTGTTGGTTGTGATGTCATGCTGCCACCGTGAACACAGATAATCTCCTTCGTCAGAGAGCATACCATCCTCGAATATTAGGGATGTAACCTCTCTGATTCATATTAGTATTACCTTCCTGATTAAGAGATGTATATCCTCCCGACTAGTATACCTCCCTGACTACTAAGTGTATACCCAAGTATATCATTCCTAACAAATGAGAGTATACCCTTTCTGAAGAATACTAGTGACCCTAATCCCACTTTGGTACCTATGGCTGACGCTATACCATGATCGTTGACTTTGAATCTTGCTTTGATGTATCTGAATATGTTAAAAATTTGATCTCATCTAGTAACATTTGGTGAGTTTCTCTTAGAGAATCTTTCACCTCTATGGTATTATTTTCGAACACATTCATTTCTACTGGTAGGCGTTCAATAAGTCTTTCTGGTGATATCCTAGGACAAGGTACAAACACTATATACATTAATTTACTACATTATTTACTCGAAGTAATTCCCTCCTGCAGATACACATAGTTATTACCTTTCCACCCACTTGTAAACATATTTCTGTATTCTTCTTCGGAAACGGATTTGTAGTACTGGTACAGACAAGTTCCGAGTGCTTGTAGTGTATTAAAATCTTTGCCTTGAAGGTAGATTTTAAGCTTGGGAAATAGCCAACAATCACAAGGAGCTAGGTTTGGTAAGTATTGTAGTTCGGGAAGTAATTCTAACCCTTCTTCATCTAAGAACTTTTTTGGTAGCTTAGCTGATGGGAACTGGCGTTATCAATTAAAATCATCATTTCACTAGTTCGGTTTTCAGGCGGTACTTTTCTATATTTTTATCAAGTTTGTAAGCACTTGCTCTGTTAAAGAACTAGTAATAACAGCTTTGCCACTCTCACAAGGTAATTGCAAGATGATTCCATGACTATTGAAGAAGATAGTATACATAATCTTACGGTTTCTGAAGTCGGGCCTATGAATTTTCTCCGCTTGTTCGCAGGGGCGGCGCCAGCATTTGGCGAACGGGGGGCTGGGCCTGGCGACAAGATTTATCGCGGGGGCCAAGCTCGCTCGACATATCTATTAAATTAATCAACATTTCGCCTTTAATTGACAGAAAATTCTATGAACAGGTTTTTCGAGCTTTGCCAAATAGCCATCTGAGGACATAATTTAGTTGAAATAAAATATATCAAACATCGTAAGTAAAATACACAAAAATATTAAAATATATAACACAACGACTCATCAACTGAATGAGAAACAAGAGTTTCGGAGAAGTAAGGCGGAATATTAGCTAAATTAGGCATCTATAAAACAAAGTTAAAAACAAAATAAAACGAAGCAAGTTAGTTCAAACATTTCTAACTTTTTATCTCCTGAAAATACGGAGGGGCTATAGAGGGGGGCTAGAGCCCCCCAAATTTGTCCTGGCGCTGCCCCTGGTTGTTCGTCCCCCATACCCCATGATCGCTTCTTATACTTGCTATATGGTGTTGTATAGTATGCCCACGTCTCGCCACCAGTAATAATCTCTGTTAGGCCTCTAGAATCGCAGTTCTCATTAGTTTCCAAGAGTTTCTTGGCAATATTCAGTCGTGCCAACCTTTGATTCTCACTGAGATTATGCGGGACCCATTTCCTACAAATCGATCGGTAGCCAAGCTCAGTCGTCAGAATTGCATGAATAGCTCACGATGAAATCTCCATACTTTGTTCTAGCTAATTGACAGTAATGGACTTGTCTCCCATGACCGTACTTTCAATCAGTGCGATATTCTCTGCAGTAGTGGTTGATACCGGTCTTCCATATCGAGGCAAATCTGTGACATCAGCACCACCAGATCTAAAACGGGCAGCTCATCGCTCTACAGTTGATCTGAAAGGGCAATCTACGCAGAATATCCTCTGTAACTCGCTGAAGATCTGTACGGGCAGGATCTTGAGTTTTTGTGCGAAACTCTATGTAAGCTCCCCATTTGAGGTTGAAATTATCATCCTTTAACCTTTAAATTGAACAGTAGGTATGAATTAACTACGCGTAATTATCTCACAAAATCATAATTTGTATTGAATAAGCTTGAAACTTTCAGTATACGGGGTTTAACTATATGGGCTTATAATAAATGAATGTTAGATATATTCCTTGGCTAATTACTAAGATATAACCTGACTCGCAAGACTTATTGAACGTCCTGATACATAAGATGTATGTATTATCTGTAATACAGTGCTTATCTAGAGTGCAAGGGTTTTCTAGGTGGTAGTGGGTACCTTAAAGTGCAAGTTCAGGAGCCATAAGGACATAAAGTTTCGACCGTCAGATTCAAATTTGTATAAATCAAAGGTTACCGTAGAAATTGTGTCATCCCAGCAGAGTGCATGCAATAAAATGTGCTTATCCAGATTTCCTGCATAAATTTCCATTGGGTACTCTATGCGTAGTCTCCTTGGAACACACGTAGACAGTCTTGAGATCAGGAACATCTTGCCGATGGAGAGACAAAAGTAGACAGTATCTGAGTTCATTTGGTCCTGTGTAGCATCTTAAATTGCGACATTTGTCCCTCATTCTCATAGTTGCTTCACCACTCAAATTTTCAAAACGGGGTGTAGTCCGTGCAACGTCAAATTTGATTCTATATATAACTAAGATGCATTAGAGCAAGTCTTTGCTGAAATATTCGGTCGCTAGAAGAACTTCTTTTTCGAGAAAAGTTGGGCGTTGCATTTCGGACATGTTTTCCCCACTCACCATATGCCTCACTACTCCAAGTATATATTTTGGATTCTATTTTCTGTATTTCATATTAATTTCACCATCATGTGGCTCTCGAATAACTATTATTATTAGCTCTTTATGCTAATTCTCATCCAACTTAGATGAAACAATGGTAAATCTATCTGATATTTTAGATTTTCTAGGCCTCTTACTCTTGCCACTATTTAATATAAATATATTTCTGCAACATGTATTTCAATTTTACATAATTTACTAGGGTAAGTTGAGAAGTTTTCTAGCTATGGTGATATTTACACCATGCTAATGTCAACTAGTAGCGTATTGGCTTTGTGCAAGATTTAGTATCGTAATTTACTATAATTTATTGAGCATTGAAACTACAACCTCACAAGCAATCTAAATAATTTACAAATACTAAATTTAGATTATATATGCATTGGAATGTGTGTTCTATTCCATACTATGTCTGAATTGACCTTACCCTTAATATACTTCTGACCCCTAAAATACATATATAATGTACTCCTCCTCTTCGGAATTTCTGTACCGATACATTCACTCATGGCTTCTATTATCTTATTTACATGTAGAGTATTATATTTTATGGCTGCCCTTAGCAAACTACTGCCTACCGTAAAACGCTGGA
>JAKMXF010000305.1:0-37056 GCA_024704765.1 Oopsacas minuta
GGGTGGATATATTGGGAAATAAATGTATGTGTTTAGAGATTATTTATAGACTAATCATTGAGTTAGTATTAGAGGGCATCAATTTCTTAACACCCTGTACAGCGTGACAAGATGAAATTGGGAATCTTGATATTCTGGTGATTTCGCTTGTTATAACGCAACCATATATTCTAAAGTCCATTCCACTCGTTGTATTCCTAGATATATCACATTTCTATACACATGTACTCTTTAAAATTCTTTTCTAACACTGCCAATGTATTTTCATCCCAACTATTGTAAAAGCTAAATTGCATATTATATTTGAATATTTTTTGTTATTTTCGTTGAAAATTATTCTCATATCATTTGAATTTCATATCAAACTAGCTCTAAATAATGGAGCAAATGCACCGAGACATGACTAGGACCTTATAACTGTCCGGTATTACGGATGCGATGGAAGTTTCTTGTCGCACAGGCATTCCGAAGAGCACAGTTTATCGAACAATTTCTAAACTTCGAGCCGAGATTCAATTGAGAGGAAGAGAGGTTCCGGAAAAGGTAGAGTTATCAGCAAGAATGATACCGTTTCACTTGTCAAACTAGCTCGAAACAACAGGCAAATGTCTATTAGGAAGTTGACAAACAAATTCAACACCACACGTTCGAATACGTACTCCAGGGAGACCGTGAGACAACACCTCAAGAGGGTCGGGACCCACCAGAAAAGTTGCCAAAGCGACTCCGTTCCTCACACAGAAGCGTATGGGCAGACGCGTGGCTTGGGCGAAAGATAATAAGGCTACGGATTGGGAGAAGGTCGTACTCAGCGACGAAATGTCTATTTGGTTATCACAAGGAAAGCTCTGCCTGTGATGCAAAAGTGAGAACTCCCAGTGAAACCCACCTCCACGCACACACAAAAGCTTCATGTTTGGGGGGCATTTTCTGCTCGTGGCACTTTCCCTTTGAAGATCTTTCGAGAAAATTTAACTGGTTTGGGCTACTGTCGAATTCTAAATAAGTGCTTGTAGTTCAGAATCAAGTTCTCTATCCTGATGGTTGGATTTTCAGAAAGACAATGATCCTAAACACACGTCCAACATTTCTAAAGAATTCATGCAGAAGGAGTGCATAATCAGAATGGATTGGCCCGCCTGTAGTCCGGATCTCAATCCAATTGAAAATCTATGGGCCTAGATAAAAATGCAGCTGGATTTGAGAGATCTCAAGTCTCTTGATGAGCTTGAGAGTGTTGTCAATGAAGTCTGGGACAACATTTCTATTGAATTTTTGAAGCCAGATTGGGAATCTATAAGGAAAAGGGTAGTATTAGTAAAGAAGAGTTGTGGTCAGAAGATTAAGTACTAGTGGATTTGATAGTGTAGTTGTGTATGTTGTTTGTATAGTTTAGTTATAGAAAACGAATATATCTCTTTATTAAAAGAATATCTCTACACATCTTCTCAATTTCATCGTGTCACACTGTATAATATACTTTGGCGTTATCCAGACGGTATATAACCTTTTCGGCCAATCTTCAAAGATGGGAAATTTTTCAAGCTGAAATAGGTGGAGCATTAAAGCAGCTAGCTGGCACAAGATGGACCGATAGTATGCTAGTGCTCGACCGTTTTCGAAACTCTTCTAGGGTCAAGTGCTGCTCTCGAGAAACTACAGTCTCTAAATCTAAACTCAAACAAGCGATGTGGATTGTGCATTTAGGTAGTAGTGAAACTTTCTCAGTTTCCTTGTGTTATAATGTCATCAATGTGGCTAAAGATTCTAGTAGAGATCGAAAAGCGTAGACAGTAATTCAAGTTCGGAGAACAAAAATTCATGTCGAGGTGAACAACCTTAGGTGCATCTGCATTAGGCATTTTTTCAAAGTTTCCAACTGAATTTAAGGAAGTATACTTTGAAATCATTATGGAATCTGTGCTTAGTGGAATTTCACGGGTTTTACACATGCTGAGAACATAAACTCTGTATTTGGTTTCTTGTGGATGGGATGTATATGAAGATGAATTAGGATGTATTATCAAATTCTTATGTACAATTTGCAATTTTCTACTTCATGGATGTTTGTGACAATGATCTTCTAAGTGAAATATTTCATCTGAAGTTTATTAAGCAAGCCAACTTGGGAGAAAGACAACTGAATCCACTCGACTTGTTAAACATTATTCACAAACAAAATTTGCAAGAGATCTTTGCAACATTTCACTCACACTTAGTATCTTCTGCATACTCACGCTTACAATTGTCTCTGGTGAACGCAGTCTTAGCTATCATTGATTAAAACTACCTTCGAATTTCAATGGGACAGGAAAAGCTGAATGATCAAGCAGTTCTTAGCATAGAGAGCGACCTGTCATGAAACGTTGAAATTTGCTAGACAGAAAACCAGAAAAGCATATTTGTGGATGCTAATAATAGTGATAATATACAGATAGGTATAATTTGGTAGCATATTATAACCTTAGTGGAAAAAATCAACAATATTTGGCATGTTTTCGACTGTTCACTACATAAAAAGGAACCCCAAAAATGAGTTTCTCGCGGCCCCCTGCTAGCTATCCCGCGTACTGTTTATGTGTCATCAAACTATGGTTTCTTGTAATGGAATTAACCTCTACTAAAAGTAGACCGAATTTCGATTTTGTGAGTAAAACTAACATCTACTTATTTGTGAAGTAGAACTAATATCTACATGGGAATAGAACTAATGCATGCGCCCCAATTAATATACAGAATAATATATAGCCTATGAATTTTTGCTCGAATGAATAGATTTGCTTATATTTGTAGAACTACAAATTATCAAGCATTATATTCAACGAAATTCAGAAAGTTGGAAAGAAGTGTGTAGTAAGCATATATCTAGCAAATATTTCATTCTTTGATATATGATGTGTTCAATAAATATAATATCGATGTATTTTACAAAGTATATAAACTATAGAGGATGTGTAGCGCTCTAGAGTTACTGTAGGGACTATGGATCGCACATATAGAAATTATCCGAAGATAGCTAGAGAGAGTAAGAATTTATACCAATGTGTCTAGCAAATTCATTGTGTATATGCGATCTTGCGTAGCTCAAATTTGTATTCTGGTCTCTATTTGAGCTTCAATGGCGTACACTTGAAGATCGATTTATTCCAGTGCTGATGAAATAATTTAGTGGAATCCATATCAAACAGTGGAAATGTGCATAATCTGGACAAAATAAATGAATGCTAAAAGGAGTAGTCAAAATTTATAAGAGGGAGTGATATGTAAAAATGTTGTATAGCGAAATCTGTACAAACACGGAAGCCAAGAAAGGAGCAATTCAAAACTGTATACAAACTACAAAGGTAAAAATGTTAGTTAACGAAATCCGTATGGAACATGCCAATTCGAAATGAATAAATGAGTGAAATGGATAAATGTGGGGCACTAACGGAACACAAACTATGTTTGTTAACATTTTCCTGACTAAATCGAGGAATATATTCCTAACTAGATATTTTCTAGTCGCAATTTGCTCATTAATAGATAATGAACTAAAATATTATTCAATTGCAAGTTACAAAGAATGAAAATTAGGTGGAACAATTCTGAAAGCATATGAGATATCTACGGTCTATTATCCAAAATCATTATCGTGAATTGTTTGGATAAAATTTTGTTGTCTTGTTAGCATTTGAATATTGTCACATTTGAATAAGTTACATACATCAAATATTTGTATGCCACCTCTTGATTGAATTTAATATGTGGCAAAAAATCAACGTTATCTCCGACTATAGTAGTATTAGTAAGTCAATATAGAGATTCTCAAAGATTTTCGTGCTGTTTTCCATTCTTATGCCGACATTCAATTGATGTGCCACTTCTGCCATTGTTGGCAGATATATAAAAATGCAAATATTTGAACAAGATTTGCTCTAAACATTCCGTAATATTCATACTGGATTAGTACAGACCATAAAATTCAAATAAGCTATCGGAATTATTCCATCTCATATGCATTCTATGCAAACTGCAATTGAATGATCTATTCACTAATTAACCATTTAATGAGCAATGTGTGACTAGAAAATATCTAAATAGAAGGATATTCATGAATTATGTCAGGAAAATGTTAACAAACAAATATTTCATTCAGATATATTTGCGGATGGATGCATACTCAAATTTTGCCAAATTTCCATAATTTGGAATTGTATAATTAGTGGTGTGCAAGTCCACGTTCCGTTAGCGTACATCGAAATTTGTAACAGAGCATGGAAGCTAAGAGGCAGTTCAAAACGGGATAACAGCCTGAAATGTAACATGTTGTATAGCAATTCTGTGCTCGTACATTGAAGCTTAGAAAGGGATAATTCAAAACTGTATAGAGACCTAAATGGAAAATGTGGTATAGAGATATCTGGATAAGAATATGGACGATAAGAAATTTTGAGAAACAGGTATACTTTTGCAATCCATCTGTCAAATCCAAACGCCCAGGTATTCAATCTCATTCATGTAAATACGTTTGTTATTACTTCATCGATCATAAAATCATCTGTTTCAGGTTGAAACATAGTAAGTTTGTTGAGAGCCCATGAAAAGTGGGCAGGCAAGTCTATATTCATTATAGTGATGATGTCAGATAATAGTACTTCAAAATTGAATGAGCTTCTTTTGACTACGAGTGCTGATAACATATTCCTAATATGAAAAAGGCTTAGAACCTTATAGAGGTGTATTTAGTGCGAATCTAGTCAATATTAGGCCAAAACTATAGTATACAGTAGAACTCGGATAAGACGTACCCCTCGGGAAACAGAAATTAGTACGTCTTAACCAAGTGTACGTCTTATCCGAATATATTTGCATTACAAATAATGATGACTGATATTTTGGGATATAAGAAATAGTACGTCTTAACCGAGTGTACGTCTTAAGCCGAGTACGTCTTATCCGAGTTCTACTGTATTAGATTTTCCAAACTCAGATGGGCTATGGGTAAATTGTATAAAATATGTATCATAACCATATCAAAATCAACTAGCTTAACCAGCTTGGTTAGGGTATATATGTTAGCCAAATTTGGTCAAATTGACCATGAACGACATAAATATCTCTGGCGCATGCTGGCAATTGGTGAAGGAATATAATCACCGATGAAAAACCATGTGATACATCATACGAAATTATGTCATAATATACTCATATGTAAGCATCCGCAAACCCTTTAATAGTCAAAACTTTGTCCCAAACCTTTTGTTATGCTTCTACTTCTATTGCTACTAATTAGGACTGTCCAAAGTTGTATAATCAGATATCTAACCAGTGACCGAGGTTAGAATGTGATTAATAGATTGAAACTTCAAGGAATTACTACAAAGAGACAAGGCATAGATTTATACAAATACGTGACGCATGGACCAGCGCTACATCGAATAAATGTAGATGCTCTTTGGTTTTGGCCAGTGCTATTAGTGTGCACTTTCGATTGTACATCTCCCGTACTGGTAACCTAGCTATACTTGGAGCAGTGCCCAACATTATAGGCTGCAGGTCTATAATATACTTCTTGATGAGGTAACTAGAATATTTAGAGTACACCTAATAAACATATATCTGTATAGAGATATAAAAATCATTGCATGTGCAGCATTGTATTTATACACACATACATCATGTCTGTATATAAAGTAGTTATCTGAGAATGGGTCACGTCGATAAAGTGGATGCTGTCATTATTGTTGATGAGGATTACAATAATAAAGGGAAGCACAAAACAACTCGATTTATATTTTTGACATTTGAGAGTTATATAATTAGGGGCTACAATCCCGTAAAATATTTTAAGCCCCGGGATTCAAGAAAATCTCCATCCCGGATCCGGGGATTCTTCGGGATTGTATTTTGAGTACCAAATTTTGTGAATGTCAATTGGGAAGCTTAGAGAAGAAAGATACGTATTTAATTTGATTATTGGCAAACACATAGTATAAGATGAATAACTTTTTAATACCAAGGAGGTCCAAAAAGTTTTTAGAATCTATATGAAGGAATAGTTGGAAATGGATTATTATTTTATAGTTTCTCGAAGTATACACCAAATGACTGGATGCATAAATCCATCCTTCTAAACCAACTTTCAAAACAATTTTCCCAGTCTTCATTGGTAGGTCTTGGAGGGCCTCATTATAAGCCAGTCTTGCCTCTTCTGTACTATTGAAATTAACCCCTTTGATCTTCTTTTTAGTTTAGGGAAAAGAAAGTCGCATGGCTTCCAATCTGGGGAATATGCTGGATGGGTATCAATTTTATGCCATTTTCTGCAAAGAAATCCATTGTCGAAGCTGCCTTGTGTGCACTTGTATTGTTATGGCGCCATTGAAGTGAGGTGAGATAGGCTTTAGGATGTAAAATGCTCCAATTTTCTATCACCTGAGGCATGCAAATGTTGGCATACCAACTCGCAGTTACAGTATTTTGCTCGACAAGGGGAATAGTAGCAACATGTCCCGTTTTAGAGATAAAACTGGCGATCATTTGCTTGTTGCCACTTTGTGCACTTTCAATTTTTGAGGGGGATCATCATCTTGAAAAGCCAAATTGAGGATTGTTGCATCGTCTCTGGGTCATATTGGTAAATCCAAGTCTCATCTCCCATAATGAATGTACTCAATAGCTTTGAACGACCATGATCGAATTTTCCGATCATAAAATTTGGACCAATACACTCGAGTTGTCATTTGTTCTTCAGAAAGTTTATGTGGAATCCAACGTGCAGCCAGTTTCCTCGCGAAGAGATGTTCATGAAGTATGGTATGGAGGTTTCCTCTGCTGATGTCTAAATGACTCATTATTTCGTCTATTATTATTCGACGCTCATTTTTGCTTATATTTTTAACTTTCTGGATATTTCCTGGGTTAACCGCATCTGCAGGACGTCTTGATCGCATCTCATTACTTAGAGTCTTTCGTCTATGGTTAAATTCACCGTGCCAGTTGTACACTGTAGCCAAAGATATTGATTTTTCCAAATGTGTCCTGAAGTTGAATATGTGATTCTTTAGGACTGAGTTTTCTCATAAAGTCATAGAAAATCATTGCGCGAAAGTCCCTCCTTTCCAAATGTAAATCCATGAGAAATAATTAGGTATGAGTTTAAAATTACAGCCAAGTGCTGACTATATAAGTAGCTGTCAAAAAAGTAATAAAGATAAAACCTTAGATATATAAACTAGAGTAGTTATAAATAGTGTACTATAGATATAAGACGTAGTGGTGCGCAAGAAATGAAGTTACAGCATTCATTCTGAATCCTTCTTTGGATAATTGCTTCAATAATCCTATTGTTGTGTTCTGGAGGATGGTGATTTTGCATTTCATCAAGCAAAAATATAATCCTTGCTTATGCAGTGATAAAATTTACATCTCTTCTACACAAAGTCTCAATTGCAATCTTGATAGGGCCCAACGCTTGTCAATATGTGAAATTTGGCTGAACTCCTCATCACCTATTTTGATTTCAGAATTCAGATCAAGAAGTGTCTTTTGAACTGGTATCTGTATCCCAACAATCCTTTCGGACATGTTCAAGAGTGAACTGCAGCGAGTTTTGCAATCAAGGATTAGCTGCAAACCATTTGAGTGCTTTTCTTTAACATAACCTTGCAAAGATTTCGTTTACAAGAGAACGCTTGAATACCTTTGAAACTCGAAGAACCATATTGACTTTGTGAGAAATGTCAATATTTACCATCAAAGCATTTTCATGCTCAGCATCATGAATAGTTCATCTATCTGCGTCTTCCACTTCATCTACTGGTAACGAAAACCACCTATAAACTTGGGTAAGGGAAAATACCTCTTAATGGGGAAAGGGGAATGTAGTATAATAGTAAGTAAGTAATTAATCCAAAATAGAAGAGTATCATATGTTGGCGTTTAGACACAGACTTGGTAAATGAATCAAATATATTCAGGTCTTTATAGATTCCTATCTATTACTAGATGTTATTATTTACAAATTATACAAATATACTAATCGACAAGTTACAAACCTGAACGAGGGAATTTTCATTGACGTTTGAAATCATTTTAGAATGTACTTAGTAGTTGTACATAGTAGTAAATATCTTTCTACTTAGTAGAAAACAATGAGTTATTCGCATATTTAAATCGCAAATAATTTACTCAATTATCCACCGAGCTGTAGCATTTTGAAATACGAGGGGCACTCGGTGCTCCTCGTATCTCAAAACTATACCCCATTTTCAATTCATTGCAATTCTGTCGACTTTTTATATATATTCTTCAAGTGATTATATGGTACTAAACCAAATTTCAAGTCAATACGATAATCTATTATAGATATAATTTTCTTCAAGTGTTTAGAATTTACGATTTTTGAAATATGACTATGGATCTAAATCGAGAACATTTCCGTGGGATGATATTCTATAATTCTAAGATTGGTTAAGCTCATCATGATTGTCCTGAACGTTTGACTCAGGCATTTTCAATATCTCCATCATTTTCAACTGTTACCTACTGGAATAGTGAATTTTCACGAAAACGGGAATAGTTTGGAGTTGCTCCAAGAACTGGTAGACCACAAACTGCGACAACAACTGGCCATATCGAGATAGTACGGTGCAGTGCGCAATATATTACTTGAAATTTTGGTCTACACAAGCTTAACAGTCGGCGGATCCCACATCTCTTGACGGATTCCCAAAAGCAAGCTAGGATTGTTGATTGGTGTAAATCTATGCTAGTGAAATTCGATATGGGGAAGTCTAGTAGAGTTTCTCAGATAATTACAGGCGATGAGACTTGGATATATTCTTATGAGCCTGAGAAAAGAAACTATCTCAGGTTTGGGTGTTTTCTAACGAGGATGCCCCAACAAAGGTGGCGTGTGTGTAAGTGAAACTGGAAAACAAATGGTTGCCACTTTTGTTGGTAAAAGAGGTGATGTAGCAACTGTAATGTTGACAGAACAAAGAACAGTAACTGCTAAATGGCATTATACAGTTTTCCTTACAGTACTTTCTCAAAACCTCTGTGAACAGGGCCCGGATTCACCACTTAGAGGTTTACAGGTTTTTTTTAATAAGGAACACCTTCATAAGGAACTCAGGCTGAGAATTAACGAAAGATTAGGGAACTCTTAGAAATTGCCCAGCCTGAGATTATAAAACCATAAATAATATACCTATCATAGAATCATTTATTAATTTATCAAGAATAATTCAACATCGTCTATATCTTTCTTTGATATATAATCAATTGTATCATCTTCAAATACTACTTTAAACTAATCATGCCTACTGTTAAAATATTGGATCTTTCCAATAAACCACCCATTTTTATATAACCTTTTAACTTGTTTTCCAACGATTTCATGGTGAAAAATCCTATCAGCTATATTGTCCTCAAATTCTTCACTCTCATCATCATCATCAATTAGAGGACTTTCAGTCTCGGGTTCAATATCTACAATTTCATTTGGTTCTGGGTTTTGCATGTCTGGAGCCACAGAGCCCGGTTCAATCATAGAGGGAGGAGGAATGTTGTAGTCAGGTAATCCTTCTGGTTGCACCAGGTTATCCTCAGTACCAACAGCGGTCATGAAACCACCAGTTTTGCCATATCCGCAATCTGAGTGAATCGTACTCCGAAATTATCAATTTTTTATATGCTTCACTTACCCAATGAGTAAGCAAAATCCGCCGCTCTTTCCTGTTAAAACTTTGCGTGCTTTCATACCACTTGGTGGCATTGTCATCGGAGTCAAGCCACTCACTCATGATGCTTTTGGTTTAGGAAAACTTTCAGTAATTCAGCATATCCAGTATCTACCAGTTGTCAGATGTCAGTTGCATTAGGTAATCCATACCAGCAAACGGCATTTAAATCTGAAGCAGATTTCTTAAATTCATCAGATACTTGTGCTGATTAATTGTCGCAAAACTAGACAAAACGATCAATACTATGTTTAACTATGGGGGAGAGGGTACGTTTTACCCATTTGACAGAAAATGCGGTATCTGCCCATGCGTTTTCTTGATAATGCACATCAATATACGGGTGCCATGCATTTTTTTCATCCTCACTTATCCTTTTCCCTTTCCATTGGATGTAATTACAACTCGAGGCTGCTTCCCAGTTGGCTGAAAACAGACTTGGAGAGTGCACTGACGTTTGTCCAAGCCACTTCCAAGTTGGGATGTCCAAACTTTATGTTCACGATTGTTTGGGTTATTCTTTTCTAACATTTCATATGTTTTCTTTGTATTAATGACAAAGGGACAAGGAGATTGATCAACATTAAATCGCTGCTCCGGTGCATACCTATCCCATTTGGAGTTATAAGAGTCTGCACATCCTGTCCTTATCAACCGTTCTCTTGTAGTAGCATGCCATTGTTGCATCGGGAGACGAAAGTTCTCCTTACTTAACTTACGATTTCTCTGGCGGAAGCGTAATCTTAAATCATTTCGTTTGATAAAGTTCACGATTACATGTTTCCTTACGATGGCATTTGGATCGTTCCTTTCTGACTGTATAGAATTCTAGCTTTTGACCATATCCAGTTGAATCAACTCGGTGTCCTTTACTACGAGCTTCTAGGAAACCTTCCTTAGGTCCCTATATAATCCCGCGTATTTTGTCAAAGGTCTGATTTTCAAGAGTTTCTTATGGTCATTTGAAGCCGCCAACATTATCTTTCCCTTTTTCAAGTGCCACATAGATAACATTGATTTGCTGTTAGTTTGTTTCTGGCTAGTACCTTAGGTGATACCCCTACTTCAAGATTTAAAACAATTTTCGCTTTGAACACTGAATTATACTGCCGTTCATTATCTTGACCACGGGATCTTTTAGCAGGTGGCTCAATTGAAATATCTTGTGTTTCAGATACTCCTAGCTGTAGTTCTAACTGAATAAACTTTCGAAACATGTTCGATTTCAGCTATACTACTAATAAGTGGGATGTTGTTTAGTTCGACATTGGTACTTTCTGAGATATTACCGTGTTTACATTTTAGGTGTACCGTCAATCCTTGTTGATTTTTGAATTTGTCATCACAGTGGGGACATTCCAATTTAGGCTGTCCTGAACTGTCAAGTAGAATGATTTCGTTCCATACCCCACGGTGGCTAACGCGTTATATAGATCCAAAACTCCCAAATATTGGCTGTCTGTTAGCACACACGTAAAAGCTAAATACCCATGTTACAATGTTAAAATGTAAATAATCAGTTAATTAAGTAATTGAATACGTAGGTACCTTCTTACGTAACAATATTTCGAGCCCTAGAAAATAAAGAACGGATAAGAAACTTTGAGGGTTAAATAGGCCAAAAAATACGGAACTTCAGCCTGAAGTTTGAATTGGGGTTCCTTATAAAAAAAAAGTGTATTTATGCAAACAATAATGAAAGCTCTCACACAGCCGCTGCAACCAGAGAATTCCTTGCCGACAAGCCCATTCAAGTGCTTGACCATCCGCCATATTCTCCTGACCTCGCACCTTGTGACTTCTTTACATTCGCAAAGGTCAAAGTTCTTGTCCGTGGTTACCGTTTTCATCTCCTAGTGAAGCTGTAGACCTCTATAAAGAACACCTACATACCCTAACCAAATCTTAATTGTGCGACATTATAGGAAGTGGTTTGATAGAATGAAAAAGTGTATACAAGCTATAGGTGAATACTTTGGGAAGATATCATAATTTTAGTTCAATATCTTGCATACTTTTTATGTGGCTATAAACCTTCCGAGCGCCCTCGTATCGTATGAAATTGTTGGTGAAGCTACGGCTAAGGTGATTACGATAAGAATATTTGAATTTTTTACATGGTTACGATTATGACTACAGTTCAAACAGTTCAGTCATATTAATATGATAATTAAACATGTGAATTTCGATCCGCATTGTTGTAATTGAATTTAAGCACAATTACAGCGGAGTACTACCCTGTTACTCACATTTTCTCAAATTCAAATAAAGATCACCTAATTATTGCTTGATTACGATAGCGATTATAATTACAATCTAAGGGGAATTCTGATCACGATTACACCCTTATAGACACATTCGATTACGATTTCAGAAAATGTGTAATCATTATAATCGTAATAAGCCCCAACCCTGGTCTTTGGGTTCCTAGCAAGCACAGCTTCGCTATTCAATTTTTTCCTGATTCCCATAAAAATATACAACAGAATTTGAATCGCACTTTAGCTTATTAGAAGATCGTATGTAAGTAATATCATACACTAGCATGCGAATTTCTCTAAGGCCACATAGAGAAATTTTTCACCACAATGGTGTGCTCAAAACTTATACTAACAAGTATGCATCTACTGTAATATAATTTTCATCTATGGCGTAAGGGATTATCTAGGTTAGTGGTTCTCAACCTTTCTGGCCTTCACCACCCATGAAGTTCAACCTCCCTTTGGGCCCCCCACCCTCTCCTCAAATAATTTGAAATTTATTTTTTAAATTCAAATTAACTGTAATCAATGCGAACCTTGTAAATGCTCATTAGATGCTAATATTTCAATATCTGGACTATAACTTGATGCTGATATCCTTAAATCTTCTCTGAAGTCAAGTCGCCTGCCGTGTTTTGACCTAAGAAATTTGCTGAAGAAAACGTTTCTCACAAAAATATGTTATTGGAAATGAAAGCAAAAGCAATCTTTCAGCTGTTTTGAAAAGCTTTGGTGTTACCTCCTTCACTAAAAACCAGAATTTAGTTTTGTTAGCACAAGAATATCTAGCTTTTGCCTCTTCATTTGCCTGTAAATATAACAACTCCTCTACTAGTATGTTGTCTAAGTCCATCATATCTTCCAGTGACATATCCATCGGGATTAGCAGGTATTTAGGGATTGATGGAACGTCCGAAAAGCGATTGGAAAATCAGTAACTAGATTCATCAAATTTTTTCTACAAGGGGAGTAAAATTAAATTCAAGATGTGGTGAAAGAGAAAGAATTGCTTCTACACCACGGGTAACTGAAAAAACATTATGACAAAAAAATGAGGCCGTTGTGATTTTTCACTTTCTTATACAGAATTTTATGAGGAATCCGAATATACACTCCAAAATTTTTCCTACCATTAAAATTCTTTTTACAGATTATACAAAAATTGATGAAATCAAAAAAATTCTGGCTAAAATAATTGTAACATATCTCCATTTTTAATATATTATCGTGATTCTTCGCTGATACACTTCTTTCTAGAATTCAATTTAATTACTAGTTACCTAATATAATTGATGTTTTTAACAAATTCCTATCCAAAATGTCATTAGCATGGCAACAAAATGAAACGTAGGAATTTACGCAATAGTTTTCAATCTAGCTAAGTAGTACTTGTATGTTATTAGATTTAGGATATATACGCGTAATTATCGATGCTTAACCATAACTTAACTAATTATTTTTATTCCTAATATAATGTAGAACATGACCTAGCTTACCATACTATGATTTATTTATGAAATTGACGAAATTAACATCTGATACTGTGTTTAATAAGCACTCTGGAAATTTTTCATTTTCCTCTTGACATTTATATCTTGTCTCCCAAACTCTGCCAAATCTAGAATGGGCAGATTCAAATGCTTGTTCTGAAACTGATCCTAAACCCATTCCATCTGGAAGATAATTCGTGATAAACGGAATTAGGTGCCTACATAGAACATGAACTTTTGTAGAGCAAGAAAGTCCTGATTGTTTAAATGATTGTTCAAAATGATATACTGCCATTTTGAAATCTCCCTTTATGTGTTTCCCGAAGCAAGAATCAACAACATCCCTGAATTTTACAAGTGTGATATAAGACGAATTACTCTTTGGAAACTCAAGTTCCAATACCTCCTTTGTGATTTTCCTCATTACATTACCTTCAAATGCTCCTCCATGGTAAGCACTTCTATGAATATTCAGTTTTTAGTATTGCTTCATGGTGTTCTTTTTCGTCCTCTGACATTGTGATGAGGATGGCATCGTATAACTTCTGTCCTATCCCAAGTAACAGATGTAACTCGGGAAGATTAAACATTTGCATGAAATCTACCAACCATACATTCAGTGCTTGGTGATCCTCAATACCATCGCAGTCAATTGCATGATTCTTAGAATCTCCCTGATACATATCTTGAAGCTTTTGAAACATCTCTAGATGGTGAGCAGATGATCGTTCTTCCCACTGAACACTGTCTAAACCCCTTCTATTGTCCCAAGTACACCATATACAAGGGTGACGTCAGTTCATTATTCCCAAGCAATAACTAGCAGCTTTCAAATCTACCGTAAATGAAACGTTGTATTCTTCCATCAGCCGTTTTATCTGGTCATCTTGAAGCATAACGAAGAAGTTATAATTACACTCAGGGGCACTCGTAACCCATTGATAAACCAGGTTATCGACAGAATTATCATTCTGTAGACACACAAGTAGTTTAGTGAAACCACGACCAAAGTCTAATCTAAGCTTGAAATGAAGATCATGTCCGATTTTTCTCCGCTGATATTAAAGATCTTTTCTATCAGGGCATCGATATTGCAACATCTCACTATCCATGAGTTCCTATATTCTGACTTGTATTTCTCTTTACTATAGTCTAGCTCAATCTGGATGCATTCGAATATTTCGTCGCACAACAAATGTCGTTCTCTATAGTAGCTATCCATTGATGGACACGGTACTCCAACATCTCTAATAATTCGAGTTACTACCTTTAACTGCTTATTAGACAATGACATTCCTGAACACTTCAAATTCGCGATGTGAGAGAAATCCATTTTTGGTACTTTAGCTGGACGTTCGTCAGTACTGGAAGAGGAGATAGAAAGATGAAACGGATTCCCACCTGAAGTTTTAGGCAAATGAATTGAAGGTTTGTTGTAGCTACATACATGTAATCTTTGGTATACATTATCACCAACGAATGTATCAATAGCGTTATGGTGTTCCAACATATTATGTGCGTTGGTAATCAATGTGTTTTTCAAACAGATACAGTCAAGGGACAAAAGTATTCGACCACACAAATATATTGTCATAAATTGTATACTCTTTCCCGCTCCTATATATTGTGTAGTTTATATTCGTAGCTGCTATCTAGTAATTTGCATAGAATAACATATGTTTTTCAGGAATTTCAAAAAAAAATTTCGATTTACACTTTTTGAAGGTGTTAATTATTAATAATTATTAGATAATTATTGATAGTCAAAATATGTGGTAATTCAAAGCCTATTAAGAATCTATAATTTCTGACTTGATATTTGAATTCTACGTAGGCGAGTTACCCCAGATTGATATTTCCAATCGAATTGAACAACTTTTACCAAAGTTATAGAAGAATTCCAATTTGTGCCACCTTTTGCCCAAGGTGGCACAAGTGGCCGCTACCAAGAAGTTATTTTGTAATTCAAGGGTTAGCATAGTCATATCATTCGAAAATAGTACTTTGGCTTATTCCTCCTAACCCTAGTTGATTTCCTTGTAGTGGCGCTTTTTCCTGCCACCTGTGCCACTTTTTCAAAAAGTGGCACAAGTGGGACAAATTGGAATTCTTCTATAACTTTAGTAAAAGTTGTTCAATTCGATTGGAAATTTCAATCTGGGGTAACTCGCCTACGTAGAATTCAAATATCAAGTCAGAAATTATAGATTCTTAATAGGCTTTGAATTACCACATATTTGATTATCAATAATTATCTAATAATTATTCATAATTAACACCTTCAGAAAGTGTAAATCGAAAATATTTTTTTGAAATTCTTGAAAACATACGTTATTCTATGGAAATTACTAGATAGCAGCTACGAATATAGACTACACAATATATTGGAGCGGGAAAGAGTATACAATTTATGACAATATATTTGTGTGTTCGAATACTTTTGTCCCTTGACTGTATTTATGTGGTCGAATACTTTTGTCCCTTGACTGTATGACTAACTCCAGGACTAACACGACTCGCACATTTGTTGCGTATCTTGATCATCTTTTGAGGTGAATTGATCATTGGTCTTCCTGGGTTTATATGGATTATCGAAGATGAAGCTTGATTCTTGCGACCTAACCTTGAACTCTCGACACACATTGAACATAAGTTCCCAATGCGGCAGGTGTTTAAGCGCGTGTTACGAATTAAGGGCCAATCATATCGTGCGGGTGTTCTCCTCGTGGTATCCACTGAAGACAGAGTAAACAAGTAGAGCTTAAAAGTATTACACACGATATAAGGGCGATTATCTTCTAAGTTATTGATTGGTCCCAAATATTGGTTGTATAATTCACCTAACTTAGTGTCCTTTAGGTGATTATTCCTCAAAACAATTTTGCCAACTTTCGAACAACACCAGCTACAAATTCTAGTTTTTGCATGTTCATGTTTCGTTTCTTCACTCATTTGCTTGAAGTGAATTAATCAATAATTACACGTAAATATCCTAAATGTAATTTCATACAAGTACTACTTAGCTAGATTGAAAACTATTGTGTAAATTCCTACGTTTTTTCATTTTGTTGCCAAGCTAATGACATTTTGGATAGGAATTTGTTAAAAACATCAATTCTATTAGGTAACTAGTAATTAAATTGAATTCCAGAAAGAAGTATATCAGCGAAGAATCACGATAATATATTAAAAATGGGGATATGCTAAAATCATTTTAGCCAGAATTTTTTGATTTCATAGACTTTTGTATAATCTGAAAAAAATTTTAATGGTAGGAAAAATTTTTGGAGTGTATATTCGAATTCCTCATAAAATTCTGTATAAGAAAGTGAAAGAATCTCAAGGACCTCATTTTTTTGTCATAATGTTTTTTCAGTTACCCGTGACACGTGGGAACATGTTCCATTTGTTGCTCAGTATGCGTAAACGATGAATTTCGACTTATTTTGAAATGTAGTCACATTTTCTATAGCCGCTTGAAGAAAAATCCCATCTCCCTGCAACCTAAGATTACTCAGGTTGGAGTAAGAGAAGATTTCAGTAAGATAAGCTAATTTCAGTTTGAAATAGATCGATGAAATCTCTTCTGTCTTGAAGAAATGTTTCTGATCTAGAAATTCACATAACTGATCATAAATAGAATATACTCTTTCAAGAGCTTTTCCTCTACTAAGCTAGCGTACTTCTGTGTGGAAAAGGAGGACGTCGTGTTCTGCTTCCGAATCTCCACATAGTTTTTTTAGTATACGTTCGATCAAAGGACTTGATTTGACAAAGTTCACAACTTTGATGACGAGGTTAAGTGTTTCATGAAGTTCAGGCTGGAGATTTTTAGCAGCTAACGCCTGTTTATGAAGCATACAATGGATAAAACTGCACTGCAGTACTTCCCTTTTCAAACATCCCCAGAATCCAGTATCTCTACCAGTCATATTTCGAGCTCCATCTGTGCTAACTAACAACTTGGCTTAAACTAATCTGATGTGAGTCAAAATAGGATCTAACCATCTTGAAGATATCTTGTCCAGTGCAACGACATTCAAAATAATCAACGAAAAGCAATTCTTCCTTTATGCAATCGTTATCGATGAAACGCATACAGACAATAAGAGTAGAGTCTGCTCCAAATGTTGATTCATCTAATTGACCGCTGATAGGAATATCCTTTATAAGCCGAATCAATTTATCTTCTAAATTCTCCTTTTATGTATTATTAGATAACGGGATTTGTCTAGTTTCTCAGCTGCCGCACTTCCCAGAACATGCTTGGCACAAGTCAACAGTGATACTTGATTAGAGTTTCTGCATCTCTATAAGGTTTTTTAAGCTTTGCGATTAGAAAAGATACTTCATAGGATGCCAAATCACAACATCTCAAATTGGCAGACTGAGTGAAGAGAGAAAAAGATTTTAGTTGATTCGAATAAACTTTCTTTTTCTACGAAAAGTGCTCTATTGGCTACCCCACTTTTGTGGGATGTTTTGAAAATTGATGCACTTTTAAATGATGAGGCCTCATAGAATCATTCGCCAAGCATACATGGTAGGTCAAGCAAAGAGGTTTTAATGCGTCTGGACTAGAAATGAATCCAAACTGCAGATAAGAGGGATAATAATGTCGATTTCTGCGTTTTGCATTTGTTTCGGACATAATCTTCTGATTGTATAATAAGGTCTTGCAATGATAGGATTGAAAATCAATTAATTTGGATACAGTTCTCTGTTGTATTTATGTAGATTGTAAAATGAAAATTGTATCGATCAGTAGGATGCCGTAATATTCACATTATTGGAATTCACACATCGATTACGTATGCACAATTGAATACATAGTCTTTATTGTCATACAAAAGCAATTTATATTTGTCAGATGCATGACATCTTTTTCGAACCCTTACATTGTAGCGCTTACATAGTATTAATTTGTATTTCTATAAGCTCATTATGCATTTAATGAGCGAAATTTCGCTAGAACATATCAGATTAAAACATTCCCAGCAATCTTTTCAGGATAATCTTAACTATCATAGTCATAGCGTTATTTCAGGTATACTGTCATATGCCATTTAAAATATTCGCAGTATAGCCAGAATATGTAGTTGTATATTTAGTGGTGTTTAAATAATTATGTTCTGTTGTATATCTATAGGAATATACTGAAAACTACCGTTTTCTGCATGAAATACATAATAATCCAAATAATGTATGCAAACTAATGCAATGCTCCCATAAAAGTCATATTATTTATATTTCTGGAAGCATTAAGGGCCAATTATTTCTCAGAGGTCATGAGTTCATTCAAATAATCATATAAGAAGTTGAAAGCACTTCCTATTGATTCGTATGCCTTAGTTAGGCTTCCTAAAGCGTGTCAATATATAAAAACACAACAGGGGCGGATCCAGTATTTTCTTAGGGGGTCCATTCGCGAGTGTAGCGAGCGTTTCTGATGGGGGGTCTGGGCCCCCAGAAAAAATTGAATATTTAGACACTGAAATAGCGATCTAAAGACATTCATTCCTACAGCAAATAGAGAAATAATTTCAAATTTATTCTTCTTTTATTCATTATTTTTGGGACAGAAAATTCAATACCGCACTCAAGTTTGGGTTCCATTTTGTTTCTCGATATGTTGGAGGTACAAAGATAATCATACAAAATACTTTTATAACTATTGTGGTGCAGTAGACCCTCGCTAATCCGAACACCACTGTTCCGATTGCAAAATAATTCGTTAGGATTAGTGAAATGCATCAAAACAATACTATAGAATCTCGGCTCATTCTTTCGAAAGCTATACAAACGATAGAATAGCGTCCAACATGGGTAGTATTAGATATTGATCTGTAGTAAGGTTGGATATGAATCGTCCATATTTTTTGAGTTTCAAACAATTTCCAAATATTGTAAAGCACTAGGCGCTGTTCGGATTAGTGAGGGTCTACTGTATATATAATCATTCCAAAGCAAATAACTCCAGTTTATCTATTTCCGTGAAACACTAGAGACTATTGTAGTTCGATCCGACGCGGTTGACACTCAGAAAATTTTGTAACCACTTCATCTGCTTCCAGGCTCACATCTCGATGACACTGCATCATAAGTAGTCCGTTGAGCCTATCCTCTGTTGTGGTACTTCGAAGTGATGATTTGGCGAGTTTCAACACGCTAATTGATCTTTCGCATTCACAGCTTGTGACTGAAAGTGTCTCCATCATATGGAATAACGTGCTAATATTGGGAAAGAAGTCCTTATCTATGTTCACTAGAGCCTTTTCTGGAGTATCTAACTCCTTTGCTAGGCTAGCTTCTTTTCCCATTTTCTGTGCCACAATTGAAGCTCTGCATAAAGTGATCTGATGCAGGGAAGATCATCTGCGTACATATCCAAGATGTGGGATATCTGTTGATGTTGTACTTGCACCTTAGAAGCAACCTGTTTTGAAAGGAAGCAAATCCATGAACTCATTTAGGTTGACTGAGGAAGCATCGTCAAAGCGACTGTCCAGCTCAGTTACGTGGTAGTCAAGCATCTGAATAGTCAATGTACGTTTGTAGTAATCCCGTGTATTGTCTGAAGGGATGTTCTGCCTATGCTGCTGTCTGCTAGCAAGTCGGGGAACTGATTCATCAACATCGACATTTGAAGCAAGTAGTAGGGCTTCTTTATAGACTATTTCATGGAAGTTGTCGACTCTAAAACGAGTTCTTTTGAGGGTATCTTTAACACACTGTATTTGTTGGTGTGCATAGACCACAGCGACGTAGCGACCTTGCAGCTTTACACTGAGTTCATTTGTAAACGCAAATACCTTCTGTGTAAAGACCAAAGCTACAATGAAAGTGAACTGGGATATTGCTAACAGGAAACTCTGTGCGTCATGGCGTGTCTCTCTATTCCATGCCACATCTTTTGCATGAGCCATCTCTTCCAGGCAACAGAATGTTGGTAGGAATAAATCTAAGAAAATCTCGAAGGCTTCATGCCGTTCTATCCACCTTGTTCGACACATTTCTTTAAGCTTGTGTCGCTTCTTGCCTTGGAGGATGTCATCGATCCACTTCTCCAGAGCAAACTGCCTCTTTGGTGAGTATTTGTAGAAACGAGATATAGAATCTGCAGTCTGCATCATATTACTCACTTCTCAGATGCTGCAGCATTTGACAATGCACAATGAGAGTATAAGGCTTTGGGATACTTTGCACATATGCGAGCAGCTACACCTTTAGTTTGGCCTGCCATTGCTCCTGCTGCATCATATGTTTGCCCCCTGAGCAGCTGTGGTTCTAGCTGTGTGAGTATCATGTTGGCACTGGCCTCACCTGTGGTACCTGCCTCGCACTTCAGAACGCCCATAAACCTCTCACACGGAGTACCATTTTGTACAAAACACGAATGCTCAGCGAGAGTTGCTAGATATTAGCAAGGTCAGTGGCCTCATCTGCTACTATAGAGAAAAACCGAGCAGTGCGGATGCTTCTGAGGAGTTTTGCACATATAAGATCACCACAGATAGTAATCAACTGGTTTTGAATTCCATAGCTTGTGTACCTAGCATTGCCTTTAGGGTTTTCCAGATGGCCCTTCAAAGCACAATCACCAGCCTGAACACGGAAGTGCAGCAAAGCTAAGAAGTTGCCAGATTGGCGAGTGGATTTTCTTGAACATCAGGATTGTCATCGCGATGGCCTCTCAAAGAGATCCCTTGCTTTCCACAAAGGATTACAGTCTCAACAATAGATTTGAGCTTGAGACAATTTTTGGCAATGTTCTTTCTCCTTATTGAGCTAAGCTGACAATCCATTGCCAATTCCTTCTTTTCCATTACATCAAGGAATGACATAGCTGCTCCTACAGCTGACTGATGTGATTTCCTCCCCTTTGAAGCTTTTCCATGGAAGTGCTCACTCAAGATCTCACTGGCTTTCTTAAAGTTGATAAATGGCCTCTTTACGAAGACCCCTAGCCGCGAAACTGATTGACCGCACTTAGCAAACAACACACAAAACTTGCAATAGCCTCCATTATCTGTCACAAGGAGCATAGCCCGTTATACTTACCCAACCAACTGTGTTGAAAGGACCGCTGATGCCCACTGATCTCAAACGTAGGAAATGCATAACAAGGAGATGGCACAAAGCAGTGCTTGAGCAAGGCCAACTTCTGAGTATCACTAAGACTGCGAGTAGTCTTTAGCTCAACTACCTTACCAAAGTCACCTGAACAAATGGGTAGATGTATATACTGCTATAAAGCGGAGGAAATACTTGTACCGGGCCCACTGGGTTGCTGGTCTGCGCTATTCACATGCTGTTCCTGTAAGTAAGATATTGTCTCGCTGGAAGATGCAATTCCATTCATCTCATCGTCAACTTCTGAATGTGGTTGAGACAGGGGGAGAAGTGGGGACCCTTCTGGGAGTGTGGGATCCTTCTGGTTGGGGGGAGGTTTTGGTATCTGAAAAATTGTTTCAGATTACCACACTGCCGTTTGGTACCAGCTAGCTGAAAGTCGTTATTACCACGCCTTATTGCTATATTGAATATTCTAGAACTGGGTATTAACACGCCTTAATTTTACTCATATACTAAAAGAACCCTGTTCTACAGTATAGCCGTAAAAACTATCTAGAACCGTGGGAAGTGAGGCCCTTTACATATATAGTATTAATACGTTCCAAGGTAGGAACACCGAGGGGGGGTCCTAGGACCCCTAAGACCCCCCCCCTGGATCCGCCCCTGCATAACTAGTGAATAGCGACAAACGATGGATTTTTGAAACATTTGTAAAGTTCATTTCGTGTCCGGACACCTTGCAGAAAGACATCTTGCCGAATGACATCTTGCGGGAAGATAACAAATTAATCATATGGAACTAATTATATTCATAGAATAATTTATTTAGTGAATGGTAGGTGTTTATACACATTCTACCAGTATAATCGCTATAAATACTGACAATATCGAGTACATACTATTATCGATAAAATGGAATTGACATCAACAATTTTCGGAGGAAAGAAGCTGATATAATGGTTACATATATATCAAAGATAAATATTCTGATCATTTAACTTATTGGCGTTGTGAGAACAGAGGTTTATTGCAATAGTCGTATGATAACATATAGAATAAACGGATTTGTGAAAAAGTCACCTCTAAACCACAATCATCAACCCGATTTGGCATCTGTTGAGGCAGTTAAAACTATAGAAGCGATCAAAATTACGATCTACACTAACTGAAGAAGTTACTTCTTCGGTAATCCAGAATGCAACAAACTCAATCTCAATTGTTGCAGCAGTAAAGCTTCCCATTAAATAATGCTTGTCTAAAATTGTACGACACACGAGGAAACTTCCAGATATAGATTTTTAAGAATCTATACATACACAAGAGGCCAACAATTTTAATCTCCAACAATCCAGAGATTGATCTAATTATCCTCTGAACAGAAGAAAACATCAGAATGCTAGCTCGAAACCCAAATTGATTTGCCATGGTATATTTGATTCGCAACACTTGGATACCAATTATACACTGTCCATGCGGTATTAACTGAGACGGTGACAATTCCTGTAATCTTTTGTATAGCTAAACTACAACAGACGTGATGTACAATCAAATCTACTCTACTCTGAAGGAGAGTGATCCTTCATTACAACCTGATACGATAATGATCGATTTTGAAAGAGCTGCTTTAAACATTCTTACACAGAATTTTCCAAATGCAGTACTTTAGGGGTGTTATTTTCATTTTGGGCAAGCGATTTGGCGACAGATTCAGGCCTTAGGATTTCGACTTCGCTACCAATATGATAAAGAATTCGCTGTGGTTATGAGCAATTTCGGGCATTAGCATTTGTACCGGAAGTAAATGTCATTCCATGTTATGGAGAACTCATTGATTCCCTATATAATGATCTAGTAGATGACTTAAGTGATTTCATTCACTACTTTGAGAAGACATGGATTGGGTCAGAACATCATGGATGAAGGCGACGTCCGTTATTTTCCATAGAACTATGGAATGTTAGAGAAGAGTAGAACGAGTTCTGCCCACAGACGAATGATTCTGTGGAGGGCTGGCATAGAGCATTTGATATAAGAATCAACACAACACATGCAACACTCTCTAAACTAAAACGCAAAAATATTTTGGAATAGAGTGATAACGAAATTACACTAGAAAAAGTAGAGGTGGACATGAACTGCCGAAATCTTAGAAGAAGTACGTTCAACCTTTGGGCATATTTTCCAATAACTTGACACCTTCAACGTTGTGCTCTAACATACATATATTCTATACCTGAATTCTTATACCCTGGTAACACTGGTCAACAAAATTCTCTGCAGTTTGAACTATTTGTATTCCTTTAAGGCAGTGGTTCTCAAACTGTGGTACACCAGCATTGATTTCGGGGGACGCAGAAATTTTCTTCCAAATGTGTCTATATTGTATTCATATCAAAAGATTCCTGGATAATTTCAATCTTAAGAAACGAAGTTCTTGACTAGATGTGTTGTTAAATGTCTCCGATAAGAATTTTATTTATGCTCTACCCAAGTATTATAGTATTACACGAGGATCCATTATTTCTTCCTTTGGTAATATATGTACTTCTAGGATAGTGAGTGGAATTTTCCATCTTTAACACCTGTCCCTTTTTGCAAAATGTTAGGATAAATGGTAATTTAATTGTGTAATCTCTATATTGTTCTCAAGGAGGTGATTACATCATAAATATTCCGGTAAAGTTTCGTGCTTTTCTAAAAATGTATTATTGAGCTACAACTAATTCAGGATCATAGCCTTATCAAGAGATAGTTAGAATTTGTAAAATTACAATTTGTGGTATTGCAATTTGTGAAGCATACCATTCGTGACATTGGTTTGATATTTAGTTTGAAGTATTCGAGAGGGAAACAAAATTACATTTATCATAGTTGACAAGTCTTACGAATCCAAAGTGAGCCAAGTATTTGTATTTTTACACAATCTTTCAGTTATTACTGTGATCATGGCGAATTGAACACTATTGCCCTATACCTTACGGTGGTGTAGGGAAGCCCCCAACTTTTCGCAAAATTTGTCGCTAACACTAGTCTACTGGAGTTGTCTTTGCCTTGTTGCCCAATTTACAGAAACATGATATTTTTACTATATCCTACTCAGTAGGTCCAATTTCCACAAGCTTCATACAGCCATTTAATAATAATAATGTATTATTAATCTGAGAAATACTTTTCGCTCGCTCGCTACCCTCGCTCGGAAAATATATAATACTTAGCACTTGAAACCGCCTATTACCATATCATATTTTACAATATTTTTCCCTGCTAATACGCGAATTTTCTATAATGTACATAAATTTCTTATTAAAATTGCACTATATGTCCATGTAGAAAGATGATTATTGTATGGCGGATTTTGCTATTAGACTAATTGCTGATATGCGGTTTACACTCTACATAAACTATACACGATGCAACTTACGCATGCAATTTTGTTTCAAGCAAAAGCAACAACGCGGTGCACATTGGTACTTGAAAACAAATTTAAATTGTGTATTGCGTGCTTTACTTTTGCATGCCGAAGCAATTATTTCGCAAAGTCATAGAATGTATATAATTGTAAACACTAACGTAACACTATCTATTATTTTTCCTATACTTCTGAGCTATCTCAGTAAAAATGGTACTAATCTACTACTGGAATTTGGCTTAGAATATGATTCGGAGCTACTTTATCATTCTCTATCTTTTTCTCCTTCCAATTCATACTTGTAAATTATTTCGGGCTCCCTCAGTTTGTTAATATGCAGTGATGTTCAAAATGCGGTTGACTTCCACTTTGGTTCATTCTTATTAACAGCTCCAATTTCCCAAACAATTTACAATCTATTCAGAATTATAGGTAAGAGTGTTACTCTTCGCAAATAGATATCCGTTCCCAAATCATTGCTTGGATTAGACTTATTGTGTAATAGATAACCGATTTAAAAGAAAAATAGAATTTATTGGACTTTCTATATACAGATTGCTAATAGGGCTCTCAGGGGCCACGTAATTTCCACACAATCTGCTCTCATAGAAAGCAATGAAAATGTATAATTATGTGGGTCTCTATCACTCGGCTGTTGAGATAAATTTATCCATGCAGTGGTGGTGAAAGGGAAATTATATAAGGTTGTAACTTGTGTAATTATCTCGATCGATACTGGTTTGTTACCATAGACCACAAAAGGTAGATTCCATAATTGCATCACTCTATAATTTTTTACTTAAAATTCACTTATGAAGTTAACAAGCGATGTGCGCAGTGAGGTATGAATTCCTAAATATTTACTGTTTAACCTCAATTACATGGGTCTTAGTAAATGGTGAACTTCTATAAGCGATGCAATTGTATTTACGTCTCACTTTCATTCACTTCAGCGAAACGAACATTTTAAAGCTGAAAATTCTAAGAAAAAAACAAAATTTATCTTGATAATTTTGTCTTTATCGCAATGATAGATTTTTATCTTTACTTTCTACAGGAAAATGTCATAAATTTTCCATCATAGAATAATGCCGGAAGGCTCGTGTTAAAGGTTGAAAGACTCTCAGTAACAATGATAAGTGGGTGATAGGCTGAAATACTAATATTTACATTCCCGACCTCACCTACCTAGGAACTTCGACTGTACAAACTACATATTTTATATATTGGGTATATATTATACACAGATGAGCCAATAGCTACGCCCTTGAAGTGACGTACAAAGATGTTCCTTATACTCATGCCACGAATAGTATCTATTCCTTTTCTAAAGATATTTATCAACAAGAAATATTGATACCTTATCCTCAAAACCATAGCGAATTCTAATACCAAGTTATTCGAAGGGTATATTATAAAATTGAGTGAAATTTTCAACATTTCAAAGCAATAAGCATTCAATATTAATCAATTGGGGCACTAATTATAGTATAACAAAATGGTTCATTTCAAAATAGTCCACCTCATAAATCGCTGTCTCTGGTCCAAAAATTCAATGGACTATCATTACCTTCGTTATAGAATGATATGAGTCAGATTTGGCTTGAAATTCAATTCAAATTACTACATTGATATGGCTTATGAGTGTATTTTTAGTGTTTCATTTTCATTTTTCCCACCGATTTCGAACTCATTGACCAGCATTTTCGGCATATATTTCACCAATAGGTGTGAAAATATGATCAATCATGTTAAATGATTAATAAGTGTACGTGTTTACACTAAATAGTGTGTATTGATCAGTAAAATTGCCGTCTACAATCAATACATACTAACATATTACAGTATGTATATTTTAAGTTTGATATACTTTTGAAACATCAGTACGTATTTCAATGAAAGATTTTCAGTCTTTCCAGATTGGAGGGTCCAAGGACCTCCAGGCGCCCCTCTTCCACGCCTCTGCTCCACGTTAGAATCACTTCTCTATTTTTGTGTAGACGGGACTGGACTGGACTGCCTCTAGCCCCGCTGTGCAGATTGGCGCTGCCAGACCCTGTATCTGCCACATACTACGTTGCACAAATCTCAATATAGGATAGGAAAATGTGCATTGGCCCTTGGAAGTTATTAATTGAGGACCCCTATTCTTAAGCAATAAATATGGTGAAATAATTGACCATAGTAGAAGGGAAAAACATAATTTATATTTTGAGTTGTGAAGCATAGGCGAGGTTGGGGAAATAGTCCACTACATTTCGTCGTAACGCGAAATTAAACTTTCTCAATAACAATTCTTCTAGCATTTACATATTGTGAGGATGCTCACTAAGGGATACTATTTATTTATGGAATGAAATCTGCCCTTGCAAGTAGTACACCGGGTATTTATAGTTTCGAGTAGTATGAATAATTCATGGATGATAATTTTGAATTATTATTCATAAAAAGAGGAATTTGACCTCAACTATTATTTCTTACCGTATTTCCCTGAATTTGCGGCTGGGCGATTGTTTTGTGGGCATTTTTTCGCATAATTTTTGTATAATTTTGAAAATACATTGAATAGTAAAATGAGGAGTAAAATTCATGTAAATTAATATTCTTCTAGAAGGTGGTGATAAAATTTATTCACAAGTATTTAAGCCTTTTTCTTGCCCCGATGCTTATTCAGGAAAATAACTTATACATTTACTTACAGATTAAGTGAGTTTTATTTGTATAGTTTGTGAATTGATTCATTCATGGTTTATTCAAAAGAATATTTCATGAATGATTCAATTATTTATGAATTATTTTTTCATTATTCTTGACGATTTTCAATGAATTTGTCAACTTAGGGTTTTATACAGGTGGGGGACCTTTGTGGTACCATGAGATACACCATTAATTCATACTATCAATAGTCAGGTAGGATATACCAACATAAATTTAAATGCCATCAAAGCAGTATAAGCCCAAACACCTATAGCTGCCTTCTTTTCCTCTTCAAGATGAATATTCTCTATGAATCCCTGCTATTGGCTTGAAGTGTATTACACCTGGTCCCGATCATTTCGTTAATAAGGGAGTTTAATCTACGCAATTGATGTATGTAATCTTCCACATTTCGTAGTATAAACTCAAACATTTTATTCTAACATTTTTTGCTTTGGACAATGATATTATGTCTAATTGTTTTGTTTTGTTATTCCATCTCTGAATAACTTTATATCGTGGTAATGTTTCATCTTTTTGTAGATTCTGACTTTTATTTCCATAATATGATCACATCTCTTGAATAATTTTTGACTGTAGTCAAGATGTCTTATAAATCAAGTTCGCATAATACCGAACCGACTCCTAGTTCTCATACTCTTCACCTTGAGGATAATATTGATGTTTCTTTCATTCAACAGCAATCCAAATTGGACAATTTCAACCCCTCCAAACCACCTCCTTTTTATGATAAACTTTTCCCTGTTAAACATAAAATATCAATCCCTACCCAAGAATCATATATGGTACGATACCAACTAGTCTACTTCACCTTGTATTCGTTTTGTTGTTGTTTATATATGCTATTTATTATTCAATTTCTCATCGACTTACTTTGATACCTTAAACTGGGTCTACTTTGGCTTACTGGGTTTGCTTTAGCCAAATATCAAAGTTTCAAAGAGCTAGATTAGATTCAGTATTATACTTGAAAATGACTGACCAAATTTTAAACGAATTTTGAAATATCGGTAGACAATTTCGAATACAACTACAATATCTATTCGATACGTAAGCAAATTTCAATATTTGGGCTAAAGCAAACCCAGTGGGCCAAAGTAGCCCCGGTTCACGGTATATGATCAGCAGTGGCGAATCTAGGAATTGCTAGTAGGGATATTTATCCAGCTGGGTGTCTGGGGCGCTGAAATCCCCCAGTGGGGTCCAGGGGGCCTTGCCCCTGGACGACAAGCCTTATTCACCATAACATTAGTTCCCTTTCCACTGTACTTCCAATCTCTAATCATCTCTCTTTACTGAAAGTTCTTCGATTTAATATGTAGCTCCATTGCCTCACATGTACCTTTATGAATATGTTGTATACATTTACACAAGGTAATTTTCAATACTTTAGCTATATATACATTGTGTTTATTCTTGGACTAAAAGATTAATTAGCTAATAACTCTAGGGGTCCGAATTAACGGGCGGCTTTGAAAAATTTGGAAATTTATTTTACTGAAGTGGTGGGATATATAGTTTGTTTACAATCTTCAAAGTATCGAATAAATTTGAATTATTACCTAAGGACTTACTACGGTAGAGTTATTTATAATAGATGTGAATCATGTGATATACCATAGATTGCAGGAAATTAATTCCCAGTAAAATTCTATGATCGATGAACGATTTCGACTCAAATATTCGAATTGAATACCGAGGAGGGCGTTGAAAATCCACTGGACCCGTCTATTCAGACATCTAGATTACCCAGCATTACAACTTCAGCCTGTAGATTAATACCTGAAATTAGGGCAATATGACATGATACTAATGTTTAGATGCGATCGGAGCAAGCCCAAATTTACTGTTGTAATAGAGCCAATATTTCAGTATATTCACATTATTTTCCAATATCAATTTGATTCCATCTCATGTAAATTTATCCTGGTGGGAGGATACATCCCCATCCCTCCCCCTCGCGATACGCCATTGATGATCAGGGTTGGGGCTAATTCCGACTTTCATCGATTACACATCTTGTTGTAATCATAATCGTAATCAAATTTATAAAGAGTGTAACATAATCATTCTTTTTTCTTGGGGTTAATTATTTTTGAATTTTGGATATGTACAATTTCATTCCCATGGTTTATATTTCAATTACAATCACACGGAACAAATTCTCACTTTTGTATCTTATACACTTTCAATTTTCTGATTAGCAGCAAACCGTAATCATTGTCATAATCTTGCAAAAATTTATATTCAGCTTTTGAATCGTAGTCTTAATCGCTTTATAATTATCGTGATCTTAATTCAATTCACCAGAATTTATTCGGCCCCAACTTTGTATATAATTGCTTTTTCTACCATATAGGTTCTCTCTAAGGCTGTCGACGAATCCCCATTATCTAAGACCCGGATATCGAATCCTTGGGCACAGAATACTCGGGTATTTGAATTACAGTGGGATTACATGCTTTTTTTCTTACCTAAAAAGCACATTAAGTCTGCCCATTATATTGCGATATATGTTAGTCAATCATGCTAAATAGCAATATGATTTAATACAATGGATAACTAAAGACCTATCGTATTATCCTGTCATCAACTAGTAGTAATATTCTGTCAGTCCACTATTTTGTAGTATCCTTGAAATGACCTTTCAGAAATACTAATGCATCCAAGGAGGAGTCACTTAAACTAGATCTTAACTTCGTGTTGAAAGGCCTGCTGCGGAAAATGCTCTTTTTGCTTCTACACTGGTAGGAGGGATAGTATATAGGGATTGTTCCAGCAACTGTAAATTAGAGGATTTACTACAAGTAGACTCAAAAAGGCTGAATTCTTTAGCCAGAAAATGAAAGTCGTCTTCAAGAATTTTGTTAGTTGTGGATTTGCGAGTAGATTTCCTTAGTTCATCGAGCATTAGACTTTTGGAAGGAACAAGATTCAAATTTGATAATTCAGTGGTGTTATTAATTTGTGTTGTGTTAGCCTCAATAATATCATTAGTCTCCGCTTGAATTGGGTGTAGACGTTTGAGTATACCTTTAGCAGTCTTTAGCATGTCGGATTTCTTTATAGAATTATTGATAGATGCTGGATTAAGGAGATATTTCATTAAAGCAACTATTTCAATTACTCTTCTGTCATCTATACGTTCCTTTAGGGTTTGAAATACATCAAGTGCCGGTTGTGACCCAATATTATCAATTTGTGAATACATGAAATTAAATATTCCTTCTGCCGTTAATTGATTAGAATCTCGGCTACATAATGAAGCAACTGCGATTTCTACAGGCTATGGACATTTATGGATATCATCAAGCATTTCCCATTCATGTTCATAGATGGTAATGATACATGAAACATCAATTAGTGCTTTACTTAATGGTTTTTTCAGTTTCAAAAACCGCTCAATCATAGTGAGTAAACTGCTCCATCTAGTTTTGCAATCAAGGATTAATTTTCAATTCCTTTCCGTTTCGAATTTCCTTAACATAACCCTGGAGAATATCATTTTTTGTTGGAGATTTCTAAACAACCTTGCAATTATTCTGACCTTATTTATTACGAGCTTCAAATGATGCTTTAGAATCGGTAATATGATATCTATATCATATGGGTCACAAATTTCATCATCATCATGAAGCATGTGATCGTGAAGTTCTTCATTCAATTCAACCGGTGAATTTCCGAGTATTTCAATGCTATCGTTAGTTTTGGGATCATAGAGAACATCACAAACTGCAAGATGGATGGCATGAGCAAAGCAAATTTGGTGAATTGGTTTACAAAGTTTTCCCATTTTGGTCATAACTGAGGCACCATTAGGTACCACTGCTACAACGTGTTAATTTGATGAATATCGAATTCCTCATGTTTAGATTCAAGAATTCCTTTTGCAGTTCCGGCCGGCATGGTGTTAAATATTCTAGCAAGTCCAAGGATCCAAACTTGGAGTTTTAGATGGAGATTGAGACTCATGTACCGTCTGTTGAAATTTGAAGATATTCATCAAGAGTTATACTAAATCGAGCATTGTTCTCGAGTATTTCAGCTAATTCTTGCTTAATAGAAGATTTCACTTGTAAAACTATATTCTCTAACTCTGATTGATATAGTAGAATGGCTCTTCGGTTGTATAAAACCCTTTGCTGATAAGGATGACCTGATAAACTTACTCTGGGAAATTCTTAAATAACTAAATCCATCTTCCGTAGCTAATCGGGATAATACTTCACCTAGAGATTGCTGATTAGTGTAATCAAGAAGAGAAACTTGCTTATCATCCAGTTTGATCCTCTTACCTGAAAAAGTGTCCCCTTAGCTTCTTGAGCATCATCGAGCTTGTTGTGTACGGAAAATAAATGTTTTCTAAGAGCACTTGTACTTCCACCACTACAGCTGAGAATATTACCTGAAATGCATAGGGAACATTTTACTTTTTCGCCAAATATCTCAAACTGCTTCCAAACTAATGATTTTGATTTAGTTGTTGCCATTTTTCTTTCAAATTGATCAGGACTAACATCTATTTAGTATTCATATACTATATATTATACATTGTTATTGTTGATCGGTTACCTTTGAGGATTCCACTAAATATTTTACAGGATTAATTGAATTAGTTCATTTGTATTCAATATACAATGAACACTATACTATTCCTTGTATAATATTATATTACCCAGGTACCCGAGGCTTCAATTACCCGGGTATCGAATATTAATCGGATTATAGGAACCGAGTATACCCGGGTCTGAGAGAACCGGGTCCCACCACCAGTTCTCTCTACTTATAGAGTCGATATTCTTTATTCTCATAAGTTTATGGGACTCAATATTGCGGTGCTTCGATTTTCACTTTTGTTTGAAAGCACACATCGCTCATCCTTTCTATTCTCTATATGTTCGGTATTGGTTTATTTTGTAAATTTTGAATGGAATATATTGGGACGTGGTAGTACCGCGATATATTATTGCAATGGTGCTGATCTGATATTTGTCCATTTTCATTCAAATTTTGTGAAAAATCTAGTTTGAGAACTATAAGAGATCTACCGCCTTATTCACTAAGATGTTAAGCACTAAGTTCTAACTTAATTCCATGAGTTCAAACTTGTTCGTATTCACTTGTAGTTAAGGTTGAACTTAAGTACAAACATTTTGCTATGATGTTTGATGAAACATTTGTTATAGACACTATTTGTTTGATTTTATGTAGTCATCAATAATTAGTATCACTTTCTTATAACCGATCAATCCCAGTTATTTGCTAGGTAGCTAGTGGGACATTTGTGTACAATTTGTTTGAACTTTTGAGTCAGAAATTTTTAGTGACCCTTGTGTACAAAGCTACTGCGAGTTTATGTAATATTTTGACTACCGACTACGAGATGTATCGTAATTTTCGCTACATGAGTGCCAGCTGTGTGTTATCTCTGAAATATTTATAATATTCTCAATTGATTCTTATTTACATTGACAGACTAATTGAATCATTCAGTATAGCATTTTTATTTGAGTTCTAAAAATATCAGCACATATTTTTAATAATTATTATTAATAATAATCCACCTAAATTGCGAATTTCATAGTTTTTTAGATGGTGATACTTTTCATATAGGGTTTTGCTATTTCTTTTAGCAATTTGTATTTTCGATTCGACTCAGATTACTAAGTTTCCACAATTGCATAATAAAAGCATTTCACATTCTTTTTATACCAGAAAGTTATATATCCATGTATCTTTCACTTGGGTGGCAACATAACCACTTTGAGCCTTATTAACATCTGCCTTTAGCTTGTGAGCAGGGACAAATTTTCCAAGGAGAATGTTTCAAACATGTTTTGTGTAAATAATTTGGTCGCTCTACTACTAGGGCGTTCAATAAGTCTTGCGGGCGATATCAAAGAATATGATATAAACACTATACCCACTAATTCACTATATTATTTATTCAAAGTAATCTCCTCCTGCAGATACACAAAGTTTTAACCTTTCTACCCACTTGTAAAACGTATTTCTGTATCTTCTTCGGGGATGGATTTGAAGTGTTAGTACAGGCCCGTTCCGAGTGCTTGTGAATTGTTAAAATCTTTGTCTTGAAGGTAGATTTTAAGCTTGGGAATAGCCAAAGATCAGACAAAGTTGGTCTGATGAGTATGGAGAAGTAATTCTAACCCTTCTACATCCAAGAAATTTTGGTAAGCTTAGCTGTATGGGAACTGGCGTTATCAATTAAAATCTTAATTCCTCGAGTTCCGGTTTTCGGGCGGCACTTTCTGTATTTTTTATAAAATTTGGAAGCATTTGCCCTGTAAAGAAAGTAACAGTGACGGCCTTACCACTCTCACAAGGTAATTGCAAGGCAATTCCATGACTACTGAAGAAGATGGTATACATAATCTTAGGTTTTCTGAAGTCGGGCCTAGGAATTTTCGCTGGTTGTTCGTCGCCTCTCACCCATGATCACTTCTTATACTTGCTATATGGTGTTGAATAGTACACCCACGTCTCGTCACCAGTAGTAATCTCTGTTAGGCATCTAGAATCGCAGTTCTCATAAGTTTCCAAGAGTTTCTTGGCAATATTCAGTCGTGCCCAACCTTTGATTCTCACTGAGCTTATGCGGGACCCATTTCCCACAAATCGATCGGTAGCCAAGCTCAGTCGTCAGAATTGTATGAATAGCTCCCGATGAAATCTCCATACTTTGTTCTAAGTGATTGACAGTAATGCACTTGTCTTCCATGACAATACTTTCAATGAGTGCGATATTCTCTGAAGTGGTGGCGGATACCAGTCCTCCAGATCGAGGCAAATCTGTGACATCAGCATCACCAGATCTAAAACGGGCAGCACATCGCTATGCAGTAGATCTGGAAGGGCAATCCATGCATAATATCTCCTGTAACTCGCTGAAGATCTGTACGAGCTGGATCTTGAGTATTGTGCGAAACTCTATGTAAGCTCGCCATTTGAGGTTGAAATTATAATCCTTTGAAGCCATAATTCGACAGTAGGTATAAATTGGCTACACGTAATTATCTCAAACATTCATAATTTGTATTGAATAAGCTTGAAACTTTCAGTATATGGAGTTTAACTATATGGGCTTATAATATATGAAATTTAGATATATTACTTGACTAATTCCTAAGATATATCATGACCCGCAAGACTTATTGAACGCCATCATATAATCCCAGTATTGTTGAAACTAATCAATGCCTATCTATAAAACGTTCCCAAATCTGCATTAAAAATAATTCATAATTATATTTTATTTTGATAAGGATTACAATATCAATTAGCATTGTTTTCGCAAGATGAATTGAGCATAAAAATCTAACAGGAAATCAATTCTTATCACCTTATATACTCTAAGTGGACAAAAGTTTATTATCACACAAATATATTGTCATAAATTGTATACTCTTTCCCGATCCTATATATTGTGTAATCTATATTCGTAGCTGCTATCTAGTAATTTGTATAGAATAACAGACGTTTTTCAAGAATTTCAAAAAATATTTTCGATTTACACTTTTTGAAGTTGTTAATTATTAATACTTATTAGATAATTATTGATATTCAAAATATGTGGTAATTCAAAGCCTATTAAGAATCTATAATTTCTGACTTGATATTTGAATTCTACGTAGGTAAGTTACCCCAGATTGAAATTTCAAATCGGATTGAACAATTTCTACCAGAGTTATGGATGAATTTCAATTTGTGCCATTTGTGCCACCTTTTTCCCAAGGTGGCACAAGTGGCCGCTACCAAGAGGTTATTATGGAATTCAAGGGTTAGCATAGTCATATCATTCGAAATATTACTTCGACTTATTCCTCCTAGCCCTAGTTGCTTGCCTTGTAGTAGCGCTTTTTCCTGCCACCTGTGCCACTTTTTAAAATAAGTGGCACAAGTAGGGCAAATTGAAATTCTTCTATAACTTTAGTAAAAATTGTTCAATCCGATTGGAAATTTCAATCTGGGGTAACTTCCCTACGTAGAATTCAAATATCAAGTCAGAAATTATAGATTCTTAATAGGCTTTGAATTACCACGTATTTTGAATATCAATAATTATCTAATAATTATTAATAATTAACACCTTCAAAAAGTGTAAATCGAAAATATTTTTTGAAATTCTTGAAAACATATGTTATTCTATGCAAATTACTGGATAGCATCTACGAATATAGAGTAGACAATCTATAGGAGCGGAAAGAGTATACAATTTATGACAATATATTTGTCTGTTGTAATACTTTTGTCCACTTAGAGTATATACATTGCTTAGGCTATCAGAACGCTCAAAGGACTTTCGAGGCCATGTTGTGCATTTATGATTTTTAGAATTGCAATATACAATGTATTCAAAATATTGTTCAAATATTTAGGAAAGATTTAGCATCATCTCTAAACACACGGTAAAATGTTAGTTTGTGGTGGAATTGAGGAATTTTGAATTATACAGAAACAATTAATAGAAGTTAATTCGTAGTACATGACATGAGTTAATAGTTTTGGTATATTGGGAACATATTCTAAAACAACACCAATATCAGTAACCAAATTGACCTAGCACCTTGAATTGGGACAGTATATTTGTCTGGCACTTAACTGGGTAATCAGTGCCAAGTGCGTCTGCAATAATGAATGTCGGACATCAGAAGCAAATGAATTGTGGCGCAGCCAATGTTAAAAATGTAATTAAGTTAGGCGGCTCAGCGCTTCCTGCGAGCAGCGTTCTAGGACTAACATTTTTCCCACAAGCGTAACTAGGCTCCTGGGTCTGATGGGCAGGTGCTACCACAATGTCTTAGTTCCGCATAAGCCGCTTCTGTAAAAGTGGGGCTGCCATGGCCTACCCCAGGAATCTCACTAGCGATGCATCCTATTTATTCAACGTGTTAATATTAATGTCTTGTGAAGGTATCTGTAAGTGATGCTGTAGAAACCAAATTTGATCAGTTATAACCCACTCCTTGGACCCTATTTAATTCGTTCCTTTTTTGACACCATCATACTTATGACGTTTGTTGTCTATTTGAAGACGCAGCACACCCCTGCCTGAACACACAAAATATTCTAAATGACAAGATAATGAATTATCATACATTTATGGTTGAATCATGAACAACAGATACTACCATACTTATCAAGAATACACGTGGCTGTGTTATAACACCTAAAATGAATAACACAACTCAACAAGATTTCTCCTCAGAGATCACATACATTTATCTTAGCATACTTTTGAATGCTGAACTCGAATCTGCAATCAGAATTTCTCTAGCATGTCTAGTTATTCTGAAATCCAATATCCATTTTTTCAATAGTATAGTATTACCCAGTTACTAAATTGCTATATA